>PVKV010021688.1:0-17816 GCA_004027835.1 Alouatta palliata
TCAACATGGTGAAACCCCGTCTCTACTAAAAATACAAAAATTAGCTGGGCACGGTGGCACGTGCCTGTAGTCCTAGCTACTCGGGAGGCTGAGGCAGGAGAATTGCTTGAACCCAGGAGGCGGAGGTTGCGGTGAGCCGAGGTCATGCCATTGCACTCCAGCCTGGGTAACAAGAGCTAAACTCCGTCTCAAAAAAAAATAAAAAAAAAAGTCTTTAAAATAATTTTTGTAAAACTTTTTTTTTTTTTTTTTTTTTTTGATACAGAGTCTCACTCTGTTGCCCAGGCTGTAGTGCAGTGGCGCCATCTGGGCTCACTGCAACCTCCGCCTCCTGGGTTCCAGCAATTCTTTGTCTCAGCCTACCGAGTAGCTGGCACCCTCCACCACGCCTGGCTAATTTTTTGCATTTTTAGTAAAGATGGTTTCACCATCTTGGTCAGGCTGGTCTGGAACTCCTGATCTCGTGATCTACCCGCCTCAGCCTCCCAAAGTGCTGGGATTAAAGGCGTGAATCACCGTGCCCGGCCTAAAACAAAAATTCTTTAAAATTTTTTCATAAAATGGGATATTTTTTAATTTTTAAATCTTACTTTTATAGACTTTGGGGGTACATGTACCGTTTTGCCACAGGGACATATTATGTAGTGTTTAAAGTTTAGGCTTTTTATTGTAGCCAATTTTTGAATAATGTACATATTTGTGTCATCCCCCTCGTATCCTTTCACAGAAAAGGCTATTTTTGCTATCCCGAAAAATGTCATGGTAAGCCCGTTTAGGGAAAACAACGTCTGGCTTGACCCCGACGTGATTTGAACACGCAACCTTCTGATCTGGAGTCAGACGCGCTACCGTTGCGCCACGAGGCCTGCCCAGCTGCTTTGTTTGGGGGGTCTCCTGAACAGATCCGCTATCGGCAATAAGCGGAGGAGTTTTCTCTTGAGGACCCACCTTTAAGATTTGTTAGTGCTTTTCTGCGAGGCACCAGTGGGTGGGATGTGGGCACACGTATATAGGAATTAAATTCATTCTCTGGATAAATAATGAATAGAAGAAAATTGTGTTTAGGCGCATTTAGCTTAAGGTCCAGTTCGTTAACTTGAAACACATTGAGTTCATTGAGCCCACTCTACAGATAAGTGAATTTTATGTGAGTAGGGCTGTTTTTTCCTGGAGATAATAAATCATCATGATGTTGCCGCAGATCTCCCCCAACCCCCGGACAGATCTTAGACCTAATCCCAGCTCTGCTGGTGACTCAGCTTCTCTGGACCTTGGTTTCCTCCTCTGTAGACTGGGCATAACCCTACAGGCTCATGTGGGGTGGATGGTCAGCGGTGAAGGTCACTCACACGTGCGCGCTGGGCAGAGGACGGCAGCCTTTACTTTTACCTCCATCTCGCTGATGCTGGTTCCCTGGCTCGACCCGGGTCCAACCCTGCTCATCCCAACCAAGCTGAGGTATGAAAGCCAGAAAGAAACTCCACGTCCGAGCGTTGGTGGTATAGTGGTGAGCATAGCTGCCTTCCAAGCAGTTGACCCGGGTTCGATTCCCGGCCAACGCAGAAGTGATTTTTCTTCTTTTTTTTCTCTTGTGTTCTCTGGGCCCCTGCATCGTTGAAGATTTTTGTGAGATTTTCCTGAGGAACCTTCCTCTCCAAAAGGACCCGCTCTCCGCTTCGCCCGCGACCCCGGCCGGACCACCGCGCGCCTGGCGGATACGCCCTGCAAGCCCTTCCAGGCGAGATCAAGCGTCAGAATATCGGCCCAGAGTTGCCTACTGTGCCCGGAGCATGGTGCGAACCCACAAAACGCAGGGAGGCGAAAGGAAAGAAAAACCCAGGTAGGCCGGGCGTGGTGGTTCACGCCTGTAATCCAAGCACTTTGGAGGCCAAGGCGGGCGGATCACCTGAGGTCAGGAGTTCAAGACCAGCCTGACCAACATGGTGAAACCCCGTATTTAAAAAAAAAAAAAGAAAAGAAAAACCCAGGCTCTGCACCCCGGACGGCTGGGGGCCAAAGTTGTTCGCCCAGGTTCAAGGGGAGACTGGAATGAGCACTTCCGTCAAGGAGGGAGCAAGCTAGGAGGCCAACTCTGAGCGAGGATTACGCGGGCTGTCTGTTTTCTGCTGTTTGCCCATCTGTGTTTTCTAAGCTATCGTCAGCGAACATGTCTAATGAACATATTGAGCGGAGGAAATATTGGCCACTTTAGGCACACGTTTGAAATTCAAATTGCTTTAAGTGGAAACTTTGAATGCGAGCTCGAAAGGCAGGACAAACTTTCCTCCCCTTCTCCTTTCCCTCTGTTTTATACCTTCATCCCAGGGACCAGGACGGATTTAATAGATTTAACGCAAAAAGATTGAAGTTTCAAAAGCTATTTAGACTCTCCCCGTCGGGGAATCGAACCCCGGTCTCCCGCGTGACAGGCGGGGATACTCACCACTATACTAACGAGGAATGAGCCGTTCAGAGCTCTCGCCGGATCCGTGATCTGGGATTTTACACTGGGCGTGCTGACAGCAGGCTTCCTATTGGTTCTGTTTTTCCGACCACCAAGAAATTGTATGTGTATTTCAGGCTCCAATCGTCAGATGGAGTGACCGAAAGAGAGTGCCTCCAGGGCTCCAGAGAACCAAGTTCTGACAGTTCCCGGGCTCTCCCAAACACACCCGAATAGATTCGACCTAGGTCATTCTACCACCTGTCATCCACAACTATAGGTTGACGGGTGTCAATCAAACCGAAACCACGTTGTGATGGCCGAGTTGAGGTACCACGCAGGAAGTCAAGAAACAGAAAGAGAGCGTCCTGCCCAAGTCTGGGCGTGCCTCCTCTCTTCCTCACATGTCATGCCAGTCTGGGGACTGAGATTCTGTTTGCTACTCTGGTGCCACAAAAGAGCTTACTGCACACTGATGACTTCCAGTCAAGCCGCCCACAGCGCTGGTTAGGTAACACACACCTCGAAGACATTCTCGTTTCCGCAAAAGGCAAAGGAGGGCTCGTCCGGGATTTGAACCCGGGACCTCTCGCACCCGAAGCGAGAATCATACCCCTAGACCAACGAGCCGACGTGAAACCACTGCCGCGGACCGCCTTAGAGGTCGTCCCAGGCTTGGTGTAGTCCCGGGCCCACGACGCATGATGGAAAGGTCCTGGCGCGCGCTCAGGGACCAGCCGCCTCCAGGCCGAGTACTCTTCGGCCGGGGGTCTAGGAATCTCTGGGCTCCGGGACGCGAGCTTCGACTCCTCCCAGGAAATAGCGTCGAGGAAGTGGGAGGGAGTGGCCTCGGCCTCGCCCCCGTGCCGCCCTGCAGGGCTGCGTTTAACACCCGGGTTCCTTCGTCCTTTGGTCACTGACTCGGTGCCATTCCGTATCCTGGGATCTTGACACTTCGGCCTCCAACCGTGTTCCTGAAACCTAGCCCTTCGTTGCAGAGCTTTATAGAGACGCGGTGGAATTGCTTGCTTTCCGGATGGGCCGGAGACAGTTAATGAGCCCTGAAATCTCTAAAGGGAACAGCAGTCCCTGTGTCTGTCTATCCTCCTGGGCTGAGGGGCAGGGCAAATCCCGGGCCAAAACCCGTCGATAGCCCACGGGCTCCCCAGACTGCGTGGCAGTTCCCGGACAAGGGACAGAGGGAGTGATTTTTGGGGCACAGAAGACCCACGGAGGGCGTTATTGAGCTGAGTCACTGGAGTGCGACAGGCTTTCCAAGCTGCAGTGGGGCGGGGCGCCAAGCCAGGGGACTAGTCTCAGGGCTTCCGGATTGTTAAGATCTGGTTACCACTACCCTGTCGTCTAACTTCTGCTCTCTAGTCCCCTCCTAGGATGGCCTAGAAGGAGACCCTCCTGCCAGCCTCTTAAGACCGCCAGAAGGCTCTGAGGCAAGTGGCCGCATGAGTATGGTCTAAGGCCTGTAGACCCGGCTTGGGGATTTAGCAGTGTCCCCGGAGCTGCCCAGTGAGCCTCTAGGCTCTAATACACTCACCATGCTGCTTTTTTTTTTTTTTTTTTTTTTTTTTTTGAGACAGGCGCCAGGCTGGAGTGCAGTGGCGCGACCTCGGCTCACTGCAACCTCCGCCGCCATGGTTCAAGCAATTCTCCTGCCTCAGCCTCCCGAGTAGCTGGGAGTACAGGCAGGCGCCACCACGCCCAGCTAATTATTTTGTATTTTTAGTTGAGACGGGGTTTCACCATGTTGACCAGGATGGTCTCGATCTCTTGACCTCGTGATCCGCCCGCCTCGGCGTGAGCCACCGCGCCCGGCCATGCTGCTCTTACTCGGTAGCTGCCCAGCAAGATCTGCTGGAGTCAGACCACGTGACCTGCCTTCCCTCAGCTCAGTGCCTGTTCTGGGGAGTTCTCCCAGTGGGGTTCTGGCCTGCATCGGCCCTGGATCAGCCTGGTAGCATCTCTGGAACCATTTTGTTCTACACCCCAGTTGTGCGATTTGTGGGGCCAGGCCGTAATACCCAACCCATAGATATGTTGCTGAGGCCTTCGGTGAAGGATTCAGCTCCTGTCTGTCCTTTCCTACGCATCCCTGAACAGACAGCGGGGAAAGGCAGCAGAAGTCAGCCCAGCCTTCCCATTAGTGTCCCAAGTCTTTGAGATGGCTAAAGAGGTTCTCAGGGCTGATCTGGCATCTCCTCCCCCATCCCCACCCTTTTCCAGTTCCTGTCTCCCTCCCCTTGGACCCTAGCTTTCTCCGCAAAATAATCCAGTCACCTCTTTCTTACCTGGTCTCAGGCACTTAATCTCTGGAGAAGGGGAAGCCTAAATCCTTTATGACCCTTATGAAAGCTATGGCCCCTCTTCCTAGACATGTATACAATCCAGGGAGTTCACAAATACCCTGAAATCTCATCAACACACCGTTATTTATTTTTTCCTCAAAGAAGTGGCTGCATACATAGACCTCCACCGTCTATGTATGCAACCACTTCTTTAAGGAGAGCTAAGACAAAAACAGCTGATCATTTTTCCTTTTTTTGAGATGGAGTTTCATTCTTGTTGCCCAGACTTGAATGCAATGGCACAATCTTGGCTCACCGCAACCTTTACCTCCCAGGTTCAAGCTGAGTAGCTGAGATTACAGGCATGTGCCACCACACCCGGCTAATTTTGTATTTTCAGTAGAGACCAGGTTTCTATTATGTTGGTCAGGCTGGTCTCGAACTCCTGACCTCAGGTGATCTACCCACCTCAGCCTCCAAAAGTGCTGGGATTACAAGTGTGAGCCACTGTGCCCAGCCACTGATCATTGTTTAAACTTTAGTGGAACTATTTTCCTTTTTTGTCTTTTGAAAACGAAGCAGTAGCCCAGGCTGGGGTGCAGTGGTACAATCTCAGTTCACTGCAGCCGCTGCCTTAGTGGCCAGGCTAATTTTTGTAGAGGCAGGGTTTCACCATGTTGGCCTGGCTGGTCTCGAACTACTAACCTCAAGTGATCCTCCCACCTTGGCTGGGATTACAGGCGTCAGCCACCATGCCCGACACTACATTTTAACAGGAGTCAAAGCTCAACAGTGAAAGATTGAGTTCTGAGGTTTAACTTTGGACACTCACACTTTAAAAGGGTGAGAAGATATCCTTGGTGAATTTGAGGTGGTGGCACTCACCCCACAACACTTCCCTAAAGGAGAATTCTGGCATCAACCCAAATTTTTCTCTCTTCAGACTCCACATCCTATCAGTTACTGAATCCTATTTTTTTTTAATCTTAAACATGTCTTGATCTCTTCCTGCAATTGCCCTAGTGCAAGCCTTTGACATTTCTATAACCAGCCCCTCTCCCCCATGTCACTTCCTTCCCTCCACCAATATAAACTCCAGTGAGGCAGAACTTTTCATTTGTTTCCTGCTGTATTCTCAGAGCCTGGAACAAGACCTGTGACACAGTAGTTGTTTTAGTGAACATATGGCAAGTTTCTTTCTTTGTTTTTGAGATGGAGTCTCATTCTGTCACCCAGGCTGGAGTGCAGTGGTGCAATCTCAGCTCACTGCAACCTCCACCTCCTGGGTTCAAACAATTCTCTTGCCTCAGCCTCCCAAATAGCTGGGACTACAGGCGTGTGCCACCATGCGTCTAGCTAATTTTTTGTATTTTTTTTTTTTTTTGAGACGGAGTTTCGCTCTCGTTACCCAGGCTGGAGTGCAATGGCGCGATCTCAGCTCACCACAACCTCCCCCTCCTGGGTTCAAGCAATTCTCCTGCCTCAGCCTCCCGAGTAGCTGGGACTACAGGCACGTGCCACCATGCCCAGCTAATTTTTGTATTTTCAGTAGAAACGAGGTTTCACTAAGTTGGCCAGGCTGGTCTCAAACTCCTGAGCTCGTGATCCAACCATATCGGCCTCCCAAAGTGCTAGGATTACAGGGGTGAGCCACGCACCCGGCCATATATAGCAAGTTTCTACATGGTGTTTCAGACTTAGCTGATCACCCTCCACCCTCAGGCCAGATGAAATTCCGCTTCTCCCTGTTCTTACAGTGCTCTTAGTGCCGGGAAGGGGACTGTGTTTTGTTTATTTGGTTCTGCACGGGCTCCAGCCCAGTGCTTGGCACAAGCATGGTCTCAGCAGTTCTGCATCAATGGCTTGACCTGGAGGTAGCAATTCCTTCAAGCCATCTGCTCATCTTCCAAGGTAGTTCATGGGCCAATGGATGGTGTCTAGAGCTTCCTATCTTCCAAGGAGGTTTAGGTCCAGCCAATAACCCACAGATCCTATTTCTCGCCTTCTCTCCTGCATTTACTTCTACCTTAACCAGCCTGGCTTCAGTGCTCCAGAAATGCGTCCTGCCCTTCCACACCAGGCTCCCTGGGGACTCCTGAATGATGCTTTCCTGGACTCCGTCCACATGGCCTCAGCCCTTCCGCACCCTCCTGCAGGAAGCCTAGTGCCAGGTCAGGCCAGCTGGATCCTTGCTTACTGCTTACCCTAACATCCTCGCTCATGGAGAGGGATGGAGGTGACTGCATGTGAAAGGCCAGTTAGAAGACCGCACCTAGAAGCCACACCAAATTTTACATACTGTATATGTAAATACATATTATTTATATTATATACTATATGTATAATATAAAATTATGAGCCGCCAAACCCAAAGAAATATAATGAAGAGCCAAACAAAACAAAGTGGCTCAAGTTCTAGGGTACATCCGAGGGTGGGGAAAGAGACCTGGAGGGTGGGTGGCCCCTTCCAAGGGTGGGCGGCAGCTGGACCCTGTCCACCTGCAATAGTGGGGTGTGGCATCAGCTGGGCAAAGGACCCTTAGGCCTATGCAGCATTTCTGCCCCAGTTAGAGAACCAGCTTTTAGAGTAGTGATCTCATGGGAGAGGTAGCTCGACTCAGCAGGAAATGTGAGTGCTCTGAGAGCAGAATAGAAACTCTTCCGTGTTCTGATACAAAAACAATCCATGAATCTATTAAAGGATGTAGATTTAGCCACAAAATTATGCTATTTCATCTGAATAAAGGCACCGCTGGGATTCGAACCCAGGATCTCCTGTTTACTAGACAGGCGCTTTAACCAACTAAGCCACGGCGCCAAACCTGCCACGGAGGCTTCTGAAACTCATCTACAAGAATATAATGCTGTGAACCCAGCTTTTCCAGATCCTCCTGGAAATAATTTGGTACATCAGCTGGGTCTTGCATCATTTGTTCGTTCCTGGGACTTTTTTCAATCTTGAAAGAAGTGAATCAGATTTCAAGCCTAAATCACAGACTTCAAATCAAATCCTCAATTCTAGAATTCCTAGATGAGAGATTTGGAGGCTGCCGACTGGATCATCCCATCCTGGAGGAAATATGGAAACTGAAGAAAAATGACACGTAGTCGGCAGGATTCGAACCTGCGCGGGGAGACCCCAATGGATTTCTAGTCCATCGCCTTAACCACTCGGCCACGACTACAAGGCCTCTGCTTACACTTTCATCTGATGCCTTTCTTACTTTCTTTGACTGACAAACATCTGCCTCAAACAATGCGCCTTCAGGGAAGAAAAGACGCGGGCACTTCACAGAATTTTCCTTTCACTCGGGTGCTCAGACTCCTCCCTTTCAAGCCTTCGGGAGCGCCAGTGATTCAGGCAATAGGAAGCAGTGGGTGCAATATAATTGTTACCAGAAAGCAACTAACTCTGGGCAGAAACTTAACAGCGGTGGGTTAGAAAACAAAAAACTACCTCTTGGCCCGTACGGGGATCGAACCCGCGACCTTGGCGTTATTAGCACCACGCTCTAACCAACTGAGCTAACCGGCCAGCTGTGAAGAAAGTCTCCCTCGAATCTTAATATATGATATTTCCACTATAAAAACAGTATAAATATCCACAAATAGGTTTAACCATGATCAAAGGCTTCCCAAACACAAAGGAATCCTAACATCCAGGAAGAAATGCCCTCCCAGTAGCTCTGAAAGATGTGCCTCAGCTCATCTTTCCACCTCTCCTCCTATCGAACAGCTCTCAGTAAAGAAATTTGGGAACACCAGGCAAATGCATCGGTAGCTCCAAACAATTGCTCCTAGATCCCCTAACTCTTGTCATGGAGACTTCAGAGTACCTTCAGGTCTCGTGTTATACTGATCAAGGATCCGCCTTAGGCCTGGCCCCTGGGAAAACTACAGGGCTAACCCTTGCCTGCGGCCCTATAGCACGGACACCAGGCTTCCTCACCTGCCCTTCCTCGCGCTTGGCACTTGCCCCTCCCCACCACACCATCTTTGTGCTCAGGAACACCTCTAGGCGCTCACACTCGACTTCCTGCAGGGCCCAACCTTACTGACCAAGACCATCATAGCCATGTTCTCTACCTTGCCGCCAACCCCCCCAATTTACTTCCATAGACTTTGGTATCATTTCTTCTGCTGGACTGAGAGGGGAGATCCTCTCCCCATTTCTCTCCTCAAAGGGCTCCACCTCCTCCCTCCAGATGAAAGGAGAGTAAAAAGAGATAAAATACCAAAGAGCTTGAATTCATGGTCAGGCAACTTGCTGACGCCACTGACCGGGCCATAAAGAGGCCCAAGGACTGGGAAAATGACTCCCTTTTCTGTTTCCAGTGTCTCTGCTATCTATAAACCTTGAAAGAGTTGCAAAAAATGTATCACTACCGGCCGGAGCCCGGCACTGGGTCACGTCCTCCACGTTTGCACAACCCAGGCCCCTCCTGGAAATACCTCTGCCAACTAATAATCTACTTCCTTTGTCTTGTTTTCGTAAGCTTCCTCCCCTGTCTGTTCCCGCTCACACTGCATGTGAGTTAGTACATCAATAAAGCCAAAGGTTGTGAGGTCAAACATCCAGCCAATGGACAGTAACACAGTTTCACCTCTGCTCCCCCTTTAGAGTTGCAAGCCCCTTTAAAAAGGGAAAGAAGCTGCTTCTCAGGGAGCTCAGTGAATAAGGCTGTAGCCCCCCGAAACTCCTGGACGAATAAAAAGCCACTTCCTTTCTCAGTTCGGTGTTTGAGAGGTTTGTTCTCCGCTGATCCTGCTACAGGACCAGAAGCTCTTCTCTTCCAAATCACTTTCCACCTTTGGCCCTGGTGGCAAAGGGCTGAAATGATGGTCAGCGACTGGTGGACGACTAGGTGTCAGGAGGCCTGGGGCCCCAGAGATGAGAACCAGTGAGAAACAACACCAGAGAGCTTCATTGCAGGTCAATGGGCCTGTCACCATCACCCCTACGGTGAGCAAGTCTTTTGTTCCCTCAGCTCCTGCCACAAAAGCAGAACCCAGGTGCTCAGGACTGCCTGTGAGTGCGGGTGCCTTGTCCCCAGTCAGAGGAAATACCAACAGTGCCGTAATATCCTGTTTCCACAATTTCGCCAAAGTAGGCTGGCACCAGAATACCAAAGAAGGGAAATTAGAGTGGAGTAGCGGTTTGTGAATCAAGGGATCCGGAGTCCTGGTTCAATCACAGAGCAAGTAGGGGGAAGAGCCAGGACCTAGGCCTTCAGGTTTTCAGCAAGGAGGGAAGAACTCTCAGGCCATCCTTGCAGTTAACAGGAGGAGGCAAGGACCCCCAGAGAGCTAGTGCTCTGACTCTCGGATAGAAAGGCAGGACAATCGGAGCCTGGGGTGCACATGAGTCAGGAAAGGGAGCTCTCCACACTGGAATCGCTGTAGCCGAGGAGGTTCTAAGGTGGAAAGAGGAAAAACATATGTCTCAGGCATATGGCTTTTAGTTCCCACCCACCGTTCACCTCCCTAACTCCAGAAATTCCCCATCCGTCTCTCATCCCTCTTCCTCCCCAGGACCCATCTATCTGTACCACCATGATCCACCCCCATCTCCAACCTTACCTAATGGGACGATCTTAGAGGGTTTCCTTTCCAGCTCAAAGGAAAGCACAATAGGACGGAGGACAGATGGGCTAGTACAAAGTGTCCAGAGGAAGACGGTCATGGGCTCATCAGCCCTGGCTGAGGACTAGAAAGAGAAGCTCAAGGTTAACTAGCTCCTAAACCCTCTGCCAAAGCCCAGGAATCTGGGTATCGGGCCCCTATCTCCCAGTCACATCACACCTCAAGTTGGGCTCCAGGCCCTGCAAACTGCAACAACACTCTGCCTGGCACTCGGACGCACTCTAGGAGGGAGGTCCACTCACTAGGACACAGCCCTAGTGCTGCTGCCACATGGTGATTCCTACAGGTCACCACGGCTTCAGCAGTCCCATCCTCCACCAGGAGCCTATGGGGAGCGGGAGGAAATAAAAACTCCTATAGAAACCCAGGTCACCAACACCCCAGACCCAACATGCCTCCCTCTCTGCTGTTTGCAGTCTTTGGTTCAAAGACCTAGGAGCTTACCCTCATTCATTCGTTAAAAAAATATGTATTAAACAAGTCTCGTGAGCCAGGAATTATGCTAATGTGGAAATCACAGACAGACCAAGTGGTCTAATAAGGAAGTAAATGGCATCATGGGCACCTGCTTTGTGCTCTCACCTGATGATGGCTTGGCTTACAGATGTCTGCGTAGGGCAAGTGGAGCCCTGGCGAGTGCACTTTCCCTGGGATGAAGACAGTGGTTGAAAAAGTCCTCTTAGTCCCATCACATTCCTTTGGCATTCCATACCCAGGTCAGCCTGTTCCCTCCCTTACCTGGGGGCAGATGCTGGTACAATAAGCACACACCCAGAAGAGCTGAAGGCTGAAGACAGAGACAATATGGCAAGAGGTAGTGCCCTGGAATGGGGTCTGGCCACCCTGCAGAAGTTCAGCCAGGTAGATGCGGGGCGGGGGAATGCTAAATAAATAGACAGAGAATAGGGTCAAGAAACAGAACAGGCAAAGGGGTTCTGAAAGCAGGGTGGGTCTAGAAGGACTCAGAAGGCATCAGGATGGGGACAGCAGTGGGTTCCATGCTCTCCTAGAAGCCCCATCCCCCACGCCCATTTTGATTTCTGATCTCTGACAGTCATTGGTTATTTTTCAGGTTTGAACACCATGATGTTAGCCAAGAAATATTTCCATGTTAGACTGAAAAGCCTTCAAAAGCCTAGGACACTAAATGATTCTGGGGACAATGACAGAGCATTTTTGATTCGGGGTAGAGGAACTCCTCTGACTCAACACATCTTGCTGGGACTGGAGGAGGCTGTAGTGATGGCAAAAGCTCCAGAACCAGGGACATGTGGGAGATGCAGATGTGAAGCCCAGAAGTTCAGCGGTTGGGGTCTGGGCACTGACCTGACGGTGGTCTCGGGGGGAAAACTCAGGACCTGCACATAAGTGGATGTCCGGAAGCAACAATAAACATTGTGGGATCTGCAAGCAGAAGAGGAACAGCAAGTGACGAGGAAGACAAGTCACATTGGGGTAGAAGGTTCGACTCAGACATCAGGCACCACAGACTGGCCACTCCCAGTGAGGGGCATACCCTGGCCATGGCCCTACCCAAGCTAGAGGAAGACTAGGAGGAGGACTAGCCTGTAACACCTCATGAGGGTACTGGGCAAAAACGGCAGACTGATATACGGAAAGCTGTATGAAAGAGAAGGGGTCACGCAGCACAGCTAAGTGGCGGTGAGCATTAGAGAGAGCCATATCAGTAGTGAGAGGAGGCAGGTTACACTACACATCTTCACCTGGAAACCCTTTTCTCCAGCTGGCTGAAGTGGACCCGGGCTCCCGGAAGGAGTCCTAGTGAGGGAGGCAAGTGTGGGTCTTCGATATATACGTCCAGGTGAGGGGGGAATTCACAGTCAGAGGTCTCAAGAGCGACAGTTAGCTTCACACACCTTCTCACGGCCCACGTGTTCCCTAGAGAAGGAAGGTGGGTGTCAGTGGGATCTGTGAAGTCCACAAGGTACCATCACTCTATTTCATACCTTCTCCACAAAGGAAGGGTCTTTACCCGGCTTCATCCAGAGAGACGCTGGAAGGGGTTCACACAGTGTCCGGAACAAAATCTCAGCAGAGAACGACACCAGGGCATCTGTGAAACTGAACGGTCAGGGTAATACACTGAGAATGGCGGCACAAGAAAGCATAGAATGGAGAGTCAGGTCAAAGGCAGAAAATGGAGCTAAAGTATCTGCTAGAACTTAATATATAAAGTCCTAAAAAACGCTGAGCTCTGTCAAATTGCACACTAAGTAACAGGGCCTACGGGAGAAATAGGATTGTGACAGATCATTCAAAACCTGCACAAGGTGGCTCACACCCCTAATCTCAGCATTTTGGGAGGCTGAGGTGGGCGGATCACGTAAGATCAGGAGTTGGAGACCAGTCTGGCCAAGATGGCGAAACCCTGTCTCTACTAAAAATACAAAAACATTAGCTGGGTGTGGTGGCATGCGCCTATCATCCCAGCTACTTGGGAGGCTGAGACAGGAGAGTCCTCGGCAGTGGCTTCAGTGAGCCGAGATCAGGCCACTGCATTCCAGCCTAGGCAACAGAATGAGACTCCGTCTCAAAAAAACAAACAAACAAACACAACAACAACAACAAAAGAAATACCCGCTGCAGCGGAGAATGAACTCTTCACCAAACCCAGCTAGCTTGGGAAAAGAGAGAGTGGCCAAATTAACCAGAGGGGCTGGTGGACACTTACTTGCCACTGAGCAGGTCCGTCAGTGAGGATTCAGGCAATGCCTTGTTTGTATCCAGTACATCTTGGATGTCCGGGGAGCTCTCAAGCTCCAGAGTCCAATTGTCCTGGACAGTGAGGCCAGGTGCACAGCCAGCCAACTCCAGAGGACGCTGAGACATGTAGGATGACCCATCCTTCTCAAACAACATTGGCGTCTGCACAGAAATGGGAAGACGACTGCCTATGAGTGTGTACTAGTCTAAGGGGAGGTTCACAAAATATTGTGACCCAATTTTGTTCTTTCTGGAACACCGAGAAGGAAGTGTGTTGATACACACAGGCTTTTTGGTGTATCTAAATCCAGCCCAGAAGGCCTAGAGAATGACCAGGCACTGGCACACCCTCTTTAGACCCCAACCTCAAAAAAGCTTTCTGGGGAAAGGTATGATGAAGTGGGGCACTCACAGCGGGGCCAGGAGCTATGAGTCGGTACACTTGCCCTGGGTGCAAGAACTCAAACCAGCGGACTGAAGAGCCAAAGAAACTGAGGCGAACCTGTGAGGATGGAGAGCAGAGTGCCGAGGTCCCAGCCAGAGGCTTAGGGCACAGGTCAGGTCCTGGGTCCCTAGACTCCCAGTTTACCTTCTGATCCTTGTCGTCATTTCCCTGGGGCTCGGGCAGCCCCCATCCAGTCTCTTCCTTCCTCTGGGTGCCCCCAAGCCAGCTCCCCGACACATAAAAACTGAGGGTGGGCTTGGGCACCTCTGGACTTGCTCCTGCGGAGACACAAATATTCCGCTTCATGAGGGCCTCCTTGTGGCAGAGCAAGAATAGCCGGCTGTGTCCTAGGTGGGGTCCCTCTGAGCCAGCGGGATCTGTCTGAGGTGTTGAGGGTGTTGCTGAATGAAGGAAGGGTCTGGGCACAGGCAGGATCAGGGCATCAGCCAGATAGAACTGGACATAGACTCTGTGGGGAGAGAAAAGGAATAGATTTCTTAGTGATGCAGGCATTGGGTATTTTGGGCCCCAGTGTCCCACTCCTTTCACCAGGCCCTTCCTTCCCCCCAGACTCAGGACAACCATGACCCCAAGGAGCTGACCTGGCCTGCTGCTTCTGGATGAAGCCTGGCATGCTCAGCTCCTTCCAGGAAGGGAAGCTGCTTCTCACATCCCTCTCTATGATCAACTGAAACCTCTCTGCCCGCACCAGGCAGCCTAGAGGAAGAAAGTTTTTCATTTGACAAGAAAGGAGACCTGTGGTATGGGTTGTGAGGCAGACCACCCTACAGGTCTCCTTGCCCACCCCAGACCAGAGCTGCTGCCCTACAGGGAAGCCCACACCTGACCCCCACCTTAGAGGGGTGACACCTTCACTCCAAACTCAGAATGTAGGAGACACAGTTGTAATCCTGCAGTGCATGTTAGGAGCTTTGGTGGAGAAATGCATGCTGGCAATTCTGGCTGGGGGTGCTCTTGTCCCTGTTCTCTGCCTGCCACACCAGTCTCCCAAAAGTTGTTGAGCAACCTGTGTCACTCCAGCATCTCTAGTAAATCCCGGCAGATGTTTCCTCCCAGGCTCCCCTGGTTGTGAGAACCACCACCCCACCACTATCTTCTTTCCACATCTGAACTCCAAACCTATCAGCCGTGGGTCATTGAGGGGTTGAGAGTGCTCGGCCAGGAGCAGGCAGGGAAGGGAACCACTTTGGTCCCGAAGTTGTAGACAACCTTTATGAGATGAAGCCACCAGAACCCCAAGTAAAACCTGCAGGAGGATGAAGGTTGAGTTAGCAAATTTTATTCAGCAAATACTGAGCATCTACTATTTGCCAGATGCTGTATTACATGGTAAAGCTACAAAGTGAACAAAAAAGACACATCTCTGACTTCAAAGAACTTACATTCGAGTGGGGAAGACAGACAGACACACACACACACGTGCATTCGCAAATTTAGTAGGAGAAGAGAAGCACAAATAGAGGTTACAGGTAATAGGTCATGGGGGATCTCACAGGACACAACGAGATGTTTGATTTTACTTTATATGCACTGAGAGAGCCATGCAAAGAATTTAAGCCAGGCACGGTGGCTCATGCCTGTAATTGTAGCAGTTTGGGAGGCCAAGGCAGAAGGATTGCTTGAGCTCAGGAGGTGGAGACCAGCCTGGCAACATAGTGAGACTCCATCTCTAAAAATTAAAAAATTAACCCAAGCCAGGTGCAGTGGCTCATGCCTGTAATCCCAGCCCTTTGGAAGGCTGAGGCAGGCAGATCACTCAAGTCCAGGAGTTTGAGACCAGCCTGGGAAACATGGCAAAATCCCATCTCTACAAAAATATAAAAATTAGCTAGGTCTGGTGATGGATGCCTGCAGTCCCAGCTACTCAGGAGGCTGAAGTGGGAGGACTGATTGAGCCTGGGAGGCAAGGTTGCAGTGAGCCAAGATAGTGCCACCACACTCCAGCCTGGGTGACAGAGCAAGACTCTGTCCCAAAAAATATTTAAAAAAAGAAAATTATCCAGGGATGATGGTGAATGTCTGTAGTCTCAGCTACTTGGGAGGCTGAGGTGAGAGGATCACTTGAACCTGGGAGGCTGAGGCTGCAATGAGCCATGATCATACCAATGCATTCTAGCCTGGGCTACAGAACAAGATCCTGTCTCAAAAAAAAAGAAAAAAAGGATTTAAATAGAGTTCTGTGATACAAGTTTCACTTTTTTTTTTTTTTTTTTTTTGAGACAGAGTCTTGCTCTGTCACCCAGGCTGGAGTGCAGTGGCACAATCTCAGCTCACTGCAACCGCTACCTCCCAGGTTCAAGCGATTCTCCTGCCTCAGCCTCCCGAGTAGCTGGGACTAGAGGTGTGTGCCACCACGCCCGACTAATTTTTTGTATTTTTAGTAGAGACGGGGTTTCACCGTATTAGCCAGTATGGTCTTGATCTCCTGACATCGTGATCCACCTGCCTTGGCCTCTCAAAGTGCAAGGATTACAGGCATGAGCCACCGCACCCGACCAGTTTCACTTTTTTTTTAACTTTCTTTTTTTTTTCTGAGTCTTGCTCTGTTGCCCAGGCTGCAGTGCAGTGGTGTGACCTTGGCTCACTGTACCCTTGATCTCTCAGGCTCAAGCGATCCTACTTCAGCCTTCTGAGTAGCTGGGACCACAGGCACATGCCACCACACCTGACTAATTAAAAAACTTTTTGTAGTGACAAGGTCTCTCTATATTACCCAGGCTGGTCTCAAACTCCTGGGCTCCAGTGATCCTCCTGCCTTGGCCTCCCAAAGTGTTGGGATTACAGGCATGAGCCACTGTGCCTGGCATATCCTCCCCTTTCTAGTTGCTGCAGGGAGAACAAATTGGAGGGGGCCAAGAACAGATGAAGTAGTCTACCTAGAAGGCTAGTGTAGTCAAAATGACAAAAAAAAATAGATAATAACCTAGACGAGGGTAGTCGCAGTAAGGATGACAAAAAAAGGAAGTCCCCTGAGCCCTGCTGGCGTCCCCCTTACCTGGGGTGGGTGGAAGGCAGAGGGTAGCAGACAGAGCCAGGACCAAGCCAGGCGGCGATTGAGTTGGCAGCTGGGCAAGTGGGAGGCCTCCGGGAGGGGCAGAAGGGCCTCAGGGTCAAAGGAGGCCCAAGCCTTACGCTGTCCTTCCTCCTTCAAGGTGGCCAGAGTGGGGAAGGAGGAGGGAGTCTGCAGCCGAGTGTACTGTCAGGGAGGGAAGAGAAATCAGGTGTGTGTCCCATGGGCCCCAGGTGTCCTCCAGTGCTCTGCCACCATCTTTCTCCCACATCCTCATACTTTCTGGAGGGGACAGTGATGTGGCTCTTCAAGGATCTCATTGTGTGGATTCCGAACGGGGCTGCGTGGTGGAGCTAGAAGATCCAGGGTGGGAGCCAGGAGTTGCAGTCCCAGGCTGGGGCTCCCAGGAGAGGAATGTTGCAGGAACTGGTGGTGTCTCAGCACATGGGGACACAGCCTTGGCCAGGAAAAGCAGTGCAGTCACTTCCCTGGAAGACCCGGTCTCTTCAAGAATCCTGGTCTCCTTGCCAAGGAAGGGTGCTACTCCCACTGCCTCCCCACCCTGGCCCTCAGCCTCCTCACTTGCAGGCCAGCTCTTCTAGGGCCTTGGTAGCCCACAGGTAGAGGGGAAGTCCTAACTGACGTTCCCACACCAGCTGCTCATACAGGGAGGCCCCGTAGGCTTCGCGAGATGAGTGAGTCCCAGGCTTCTGACGAGAGAAGCGCTGAAGCAGAACGGCGCCACGGAGGCAGGGGGCGAGCACTGGCCTTCTTGTCCCCCCACCCACTGACTGGAGCAGGTGAACATCCTGGAGCTGGCAAAAAGCAGAGAAAGTGAAAAGCAGAGATGAAGCCCCCAACTCAATGACCCCAGGCAAAGTTAACTGCACTTTAGCACTGCCTGGGTTCCAGGAAGAAGGAAAACCATTTCTCCCACATGGGCTGGCCTCGCTTTCCATTACAACCCACTCCCACTGCGGTCAGCCTTCATCTCCCATGAGCTCTACTCAGTCTTGCTGTGGGCTAGGTGGCTACTAACGGATACGGCTGAGGCTTCTCACCAGGCCGCCTGAGATCATCCGGGCCCCACACCTGTGCTTCAGCCATCTCCTCCTCCAGGTGGAAGGCCCTTCTGTGAAGGAGATGCTCTGGGCCCTCCTCACAGGGCCCAAGACTCTACTTTTTTTTTTTTTTTTTGAGACGGAGTTTCGCTCTTGTTACCCAGGCTGT
>PVKV010021688.1:17916-37103 GCA_004027835.1 Alouatta palliata
CTGGGTTCAAGCAATTCTCCTGCCTCAGCCTCCCGAGTAGCTGGGACTACAGGCACGTGCCACCATGCCCAGCTAATTTTTGTATTTTTGGTAGAGACGGGGTTTCACCATGTTGACCAGGATGGTCTCGATCTCTTGACCTCGTGATCCACCCGCCTCGGCCTCCCAAAGTGCTGGGATTACAGGCTTGAGCCACCGCGCCCGGCGACTCTACTTTTTGATTTAAACTTCTGTCCACGTTATCCTTAACAAAAGTGCCCCCCCAACACACTTTTTATTTCTGTACTTTCTCCAGAAGTAACCACCCTGCTGCAGAAAAGGAGCCCATGAAGGTAAGAGAAGCTGCAGAGGTCTCTTTTTGTTATCAGCCCCGATCTCACATACCTCCAGACACACTCCTGGTCGCATCACCCGCCTGAGGCCCCGGAACTGCTGGTAGGCAAGGCAGAGCCCCAGCTGCCCATCCAGTTCATAGAGGCCAGCGGGCTCACTCAACACACCAGTGACTGCTCCCTGCAAACAGACCGAGGTCCAGTTGACCACTACTTTCTTCCTCTTTGGAGACCCACGTTTCCGGCCCCTCAGGCTCTAGGATCACTCCCTGTGCTCACCGAATACGACAGGAGTCTAGAATCCCGGACAAGACCTTTTGGATCCTTCTTGTCCTGGGAGCTGCTGGGCATGGAGAGTG
The DNA here is from genome assembly GCA_004027835.1 of Alouatta palliata. Taxonomy (NCBI): domain Eukaryota; kingdom Metazoa; phylum Chordata; class Mammalia; order Primates; family Atelidae; genus Alouatta; species Alouatta palliata. The sequence continues at coordinate 18,608 of PVKV010021688.1, forward strand.
GCTTCGGGTCAGCCTCTAAGAGGGGTCCTTCCAGCTCCGGTTCCAGCTCCTGCACACATTCTGGTTTCAGCAGCAACAGACAGGAGGAGGGACTGGTCATCCAAACACGGTGACGACGACCACGGATCCTGGATACTCGCAGCTCCGTCAGCACATAGGCTGTACCAGGTCGAAGGGCTTTGTGCCACACCAGCTGGGCAGGGACCTGGCTTGTGCAGACACAGGCAATGTGGCACATGAGACCCCAACACTGCCTCTCTGCCAGAGTCCCTTTCCCTCACGATTTGAACTCAAAGATGTGCTCCCTGTGAGTCTTTCCTCACCTTTCCATCTTCCCTGTGTCTGCCAACTAAATCTTAGGGCATAAAAGTTTCAGAGTCTCTCCTCTCTCACGAGAGATGCCAAATATTTCCTAACCCCATCCCCAAGATACATACCATCCCTAAAACTTCCTTCAAAATACATAAATATTCCATTGAGAAAAGTATGCCTTATCCCATCCCATAACACACAAACAACATTCATTCCTGTAATCAATATGTATTGAGTACGTACATACCCAGTACTGGGACTGATGTCAACAGAAGAACAATAAACTGTTCCCTCTTTTCCAACATAGTGAGACCCTGTTTCTACAAAATACGTATTTTTAATTTAATTTAATTTTTGAGACAAGAGTTTCGCTCTGTTGCCTAGGCTGGAGTGCAGTGGTGTGATCTTGGCTCACTGCAACCTCCACCTCCTGGGTTCAAGCAATTCTCTGCCTCAGCCTCCTGAGTAGCTGGGATTACAGGCACCTGCCACCGTGCCCAGCTATTATTTTTGTATTTTTCGTAGAGACAGGGTTTCACCATCTTGGCCACGCTGGTCTTGAACTCCTGACCTCAGGAGTTCACCCACCTTGGCTTCCCAGAGTGCTGGGATTACAAGCGTGAGCCACCACGCCCAGCCTATTTTTAAAAATGTTATAAAAGGAAAAGAAAAAGAAACATTATTCAGATGCTTATATGTCGTGAAACAATGGTTAGAATAAAAATAAATGATTTACAATTTTTACCTTGGGTACTATGCTCAGTACCTGGGTGAAGGGATCAATCATACCCCAAACCTCAGCATCACAAAATATACCCAGCTAATAAACTTTCACACGTACCCCAGGAATCTAAAATAAAAGTTGAAATTAAAAAATAAAATCAAATTGTACCAGTTGATGCAAAAAGAGTCAACAGTAAGTACCAAGTTTGTTTTTTTAATGCCTGTATTCAAGGAAGATGACTGATTTGTCTGGTCATCTTCCTAATGCAGGGGAAACACAAGCGAGGGTGGCAGTTTTTTAAAAGGTTACATACAATCTAAAAGCTGTGTGCTCAAGTGAGTTGCACAGCGGGAAAGTCTATTCCCTACCTCTGTGCACAAACATTTCCTGGAATCTTCTCCCAGTGTGCCGTTCCAGAAAACAGCTCTCCCTAGCTTTCCTCCTTTCCTACGTGGTTCTTCCTATGATGCTGTCTTTCCTATTGAAAGTTGTAACACCCCTGCCGCACTTCCATGGCCGAAATGACCCTAACCCTCACCTGCACAGTGATGGACACGCGGGTGACAGCTGAGTGTGAACTACCGAGAGACAGGATGAAGTAAGCTTTCGCTTTACTTTTCACCAGGGCACTCAACTGAACCAGATTCCCAGCCAGGTTTCGTTGCACACCTCTGAGCCTGTTGCTAGGAAGGAAGAAAAAGCCCTGTAATCCCAGCTACTTGGGAGGCTGAGGCAGAAGAATCACTCGAACCTGGAAGGCGGAGGTTGCAGTGAGCTGAGATTGTGCCATGCACTCCAGCCTCGGCAACAAGAGCAAAACTCCTTCTCAAAAAACAAGAAAGAAGAAGAAAAAGTCATCTTTGTATCTCTTCTTTTTCCCTATGAATGCTGTCCCTTCCACAGTAAAGAATAACCTGGTAGTGATACAAAATGTCCATAGCCCAAAGCAATTATGCTAAAAACCTCCAAATTCTCTTGATGTTAGATAAGGCACAGATCCCTTGAGAAACTCCTCTCTGCATTCTTAATATTCAAAGCCCACCATTCCCTTGATTTGGAACATTCCATCTATATCGCTATCAAAGCCCTTCTTTCTCTCCCTCCACTGACCCACCATCATCCTCCAATTTCACAGTGCTCCTGCCACGCCTAGAGGGGGAAATTACCTGAGGCTGAGCAGGCGGGAAGCACTCTCTGGGTAGAGGACAGGGATAGGCGTGAGGGGGGCAGGACTGACGGTCAAAGGAAATACTGGCACAGGGGTATCCCACAGCTCCAAATGCCCCTCCTCAGAGGAATTCCACCTGGCAGGAGGGAGGTAACTCCAACTAGGGAACAGAAAAAGATGGCCCAACCAAGAAAGGTCCAGATCTATGACCTAGAAAAGATGAAGAGCAAAGGTTAACCAGGATCCTAGCATACTATCCACCCACCTCCCCCTTTGTTTCATCAGAGACTTAATTGCCTTGGCCCTTGGACACCATTCTTGTGAGGATCTGAGGCATCTGACCTCTACCTTCCACTTACCTCACAGCTCAGGGTGCCAGTGTTATCTCTCACATAGAGGCTTCCATTCCTGCACTCTTGCTCCAAGTCCCCCGATAGGTCTGTTAGTGTCCCTAAAAGTAACAGCTGTTCTCGGGGGAGGGGGTTCCCATTTGGTCCTGCCTCTTGGACCCAGGCCTGGTATGCACTACTGCTCCAGGATAGGTGGCTGCAGCATGGGAGACGCTGGTGAGTCTTGAGGTCCTGTACTGAGACGAAGCTGTAGAGAGAAGGGAGCAGAGGTCCCAAAAAGCCAAATCCAAGCCTAGGAGGTAACCCTCAACCCTGACAAATCCTCAAGAGCCCAAGGAAAGGTTGCAGGGGTACATGGACTAAGAGGTGAGCTTGTCTAATTGATTAAAAGGGTAAAACCTGGGGATAAAGGACTAAGAAAATAAGGATGGGGGCTGGGCATGGTGGCCTAGCACTTTGGGAGGCCAAGGTGGGTGGATCACCTGAGGTCAGGAGTTCGAGACCAGCCTGGCCAACATGGCAAAACTCCATCTCTACTAAAAATACAACAAAATTAAGGCTGGCTGTGGTGGCTCACGCCTGTAATCCCAGCACTTTGGGAGGCCGAGGTAGGCGGACCATGAGGTCAGGAGATTGAGACCATCCTGGCCAACATGGTGAAACTCTGTCTCTACTAAAAACATAAAAAAATTAGCTGGGCGTGGTGGTGCACGCCTGTAGTCTCAGCTACTTGGGAGGCTGAGGCAGGAGAACTGCTTGAACCCAGGAGGCAGAGATGGCAGTGACCCGAGATCGTGCCACTGCACTACAGCCTGGGCAACAGTGTGAGGCTCCATCTCAAAAAAAAAAAAAAAAAAAAAATAGCCAGTCATGGTGGCATGTGCCTGTAATCCCAGTTACTTGGGAGGCTGAGGCAGGAGAATGGCTTGAATCCGGGAGATGGAGGTTGCAGTGAGCCGAGATCATGCCATTGCACTCCAGCCTGGGCAACAGAAAGAGAGACTCTGTCTCAAAAAAAAGGAAAAAGAAAATAAGGAGGGGATCTGAGTCCAATTCTGTGCTGAATATCTTCAACAAGATGGTGCCAGGGAGGAGACCCAGAGAAATGAAGTAGGAATGCATGAGGAGCCTGAGGAAATGAATGTGTGGGGAGAACACTTTGTAAATACCAGAGGATTGCTTTGAAAACACCTCAGCTCTTAGCTCCTGAGAGAACTTAATGGAACCACTTAGGCATCTAACTGTCCAACTACAATGATCCCAGCCAAGTTCTTTTCTAGTCTAGCATAGCACAGTATTAGAGACTTGGGGGGAAGCTGAGGCTGAGATGGTGGGTGTTGGATGTGATATAAATAATATTTAAATTATCAAAGTTGTGATAAATTCACCTTTTCATAATATCATTACGCTCACTTGTTTGCATTCCCATGATTTTTTATTTTGAGATGGAGTCTCGCTCTGTCACCCAGGCTGGAGGGTAGTTGTGCGATCTCAGCTCACTGCAACCTCCACCTGCGAGGTTCAAGCAATTCTGCTGCCTCAGCCTCCCGAGTAGCTGGGACCACAGGCACGTGCCACCACGCCTGGCTAATTTTGTATTTTTAGTAGAAATGGGGTTTCTCCATGTTGGTCAGGTTGGTCTTGAACTCCTGACCTCAGGTGATCCGCCTGCTTTGGCTTCCCAAAGTGCTGGGATTACAGGCATGAGCCACCGCATCCGGCTTCACTTGCCCTTTTTCTAACTATAGGACCTACTTTTCAATCCTGAATTCAATACCCACCCCTACCCAGCCCCTACAACCACCACCTCTCCTTACCTGTAGCTGAGGGGCAGTGCAGAACCCTGGTTCCTTCCCTGGGACAACCAGACAGTCTTCACACAATCAATTACCAATGGAGTCAACTGGACATTAGGCTCCCTGACAGCTGGACATAGGGTCTTTTGAATGAAGACCTGAGCATCCTCAAGCCAGGCTTGTTCCTGAGAAAAGTGAATTTAGTTAAAATATCTTGACTATCCTGCCTACCAAGGAAACTTGGGAAGAATAAAGGACTACAAAAAAACAAAACAAAACCCAGGCCAGCGTGGTAGCTCATGCCTGTAATCCCAGCACTTTAGGAGGTTGAGGCAGGTGGATCACCTGAGATCGGGAGTTCGAGACCAGCCTGACTAACATGGTGAAACCCGTCTCTACTAAAAATACAAAATTAGCCGGGCATGGTGGTGCACACCTGTAATCCCAGCTACTTGGTAGGCCGAGGCAGGAGAATCACTTAAACCTGGGAGGTGGAGGTTGCGGTGAGCTGAGATCATGCCATTGCAATCCAGCATGGGCACCAAGAGCAAAACTCCATCTCAAAAACAAAAAAAAAAAAAAAAAAAAAGAAAGAAAAAGAAAAAGAAAAAATATCCAGAGGGCACATGAAATGAAGATCAAAACTAAAGGAGTTTAGGACTTGAAGAAACCTTAAAAGTCTTAGTCCAGCCATACCGTAGACAGCTGGCCATCCAGCTTTGGTCTTGCCCCTTTCTCTAACAAACTGGTACTCATCCTTAAAGTGCTCAACTGGAATGTACGTTCTGGAGACTCTTCTCTGATCATCCCAGGCTGAATGCTGCTCTTTCCTTGAAGCTCCTACAGGAACTTGCACATAACTCTATTAGGAACAATGAGCACCATGTTTAATGGTGTCCCATCTTACATGGAGTCTGGTTCTAATGTCAGTACGTTGAAAAGCAAGAATGGACAAAAACACTGTTGAAAAATCCTTTAAATTGCTCATAAAGAATAGGACAGGCTGGGTGCAGCGGCTCACGCCTGTAATCCCAGCACTTTGGGAGGCCAAGGCAGGTGGATTGCTTGAGTCCAGGAGTTCAAGACCAGCCTGGGCAACATGGCGAAATCATGTCTCTAACAAAAATACAAAAAGCCAGGTGTGGTGGCACATGCCTGTGGTTCCAGCTGCTAGGGAGGCTGAGGTGGGAAGATCACCTGAAGCTGGGGCGGCTGAAACTTCAGTGAACCAGGATGGCGACACTGCACTCTGGCCTGAGTGACAGAGTAAAACACTGTCTCAAAAAAAAATTGGGCTGGGCGCAGTGGCTCACACCTATAATCTCAGCACTTTGGGAGGCCAAGGCAGGCGGGATCATCTGAGGTCAGGAGTTTGAGACCAGTCTGGCTAACATGGTGAAGCATTGTTTCTATTAAAAATATAAAAAATTAGCCAGGTGTGGTGGCTTATGCCTATAATCCCAGCTACTCAGGAGGCTGAGGCAAGAGAATTGCTTGAACCTGAGAGGTGGAGGTTGCAGTGAGCCGAGATCACGTCATTGCACTCTGGACTGGGCAACAAAATCAAAACTCTGACTCAAAAAAAACCCCAAAACCAAAAATGAATAGGACATAGTGTTGTACTATGTGTAAGTGCCTAATAGTGGACAGTACATAAAAAGGATGTAGGCAGATTGTAATTTTTAATCATTTCCTTTTTTTATTCAAATTATGCATTTCCCACAAGCTAAATATATACAAGATTCAACCTTAATGTGTTTCCTGTTGCTTTTCAGCTAAGATGTGGGCTCTCTGAGGAGGATATGGACTATCTTTGTATACCTGACACATTCTGGACACATAGTTGCCATTATATGTAGATAACTTTAGGGGAAAGGACCAGTTTGGCCTACTCCCAGTGCTAGGCAGGTTTTTTTTTTTTTTTTTTTTTTCTTTTTTAAGATGGAGTTTTGCTCTTTTTGCCCAGGCTTGAGTGCAATGGCACGATCTCCACCTCCTTGGTTCAAGCGATTCTCCTGCCTCAGTCTCCAAAGTAGCTAGGATTACAGGCACCCGCCACCATGCCCAGCTATTTTTATATTTTTAGTAGAGATGGGCGTTTCTCCATGTTGGCCAGGCTCGTCTTGAACTCCCGACCTCAGGTGATCTGCCTGCCTCAGGCACCCAAAGTGCTGGGATTACAGGTGTGGGCCACTACGCTTGGCTAGTGCTAGGCAGCTTTAACACACTTAGCAGTAGGGCCTTTATCCTTCTTCCTTAATGCTACTTCTAAGACATTACAGCTCCTTCCATGGTCTTCCAAGGCTCATGTACTAACATTCTTTTTTTTTTTTTTTAAGACGGGGTTTCACCATGTTGGTCAGGCTGGTCTTGAACTCGCGACCTGAGGTGATCCGCCCGCCTTGGCCTCCAAAGTGCTTGGATTACAGGCGTGAGCCACCGCGCCCAGCCACATTCTTTCATTATTATTATTATTTTTTTTTTTTTGAGATGGACTCTGACCTAGGCAATGTGATCTCGGCTCACTGCAACCTCTGCCTCCCAGGTTCAAGTGATTCTCCTGTCTCAGCCTCCCAAGTGGCTGAGATTACCACGCCCAACTAATTTTTTGTATTCTTAGTAGAGATGAGGTTTCACAGTGTTGGCCAGGCCGGTTTCGAACTCCTGAGCTCAAGTGATCCGCCCTCTTCGGCCTCCCACAGTGCTAGGATGACAGGCATGAGCCACCACACCCAGCCTATCTTTCACATTCTTCTAATCTTAAGGAGCTTGAAAAGAGCTCGAAAAGACAGTCTTCCATGGAATCAACCTAAATGCCCATCAACAGTAGATTGGATGAAGAAAATGTGGTACATATACACCATGGAATACTATGCAGCCAGAAATAAGAATGAGATCATGTCCTCTGCTACAACATAGGTGGAGCTGGAGACCACTATCCTTAACTAACCCGAGAAAACCAAATACTGCATGTTTGTTCCCACTTATAAGTGGGAGCTAAATAACAAGAACACGTGAACACAAAGAGAGAAACAACAGACACTGGGGCCTACTTGAAGGTGGGAAGAGGGAGAAGATCCAAAAAATACCAATCAAGTACTATGCTTAGTACAGGGGTGATGAAATAATCTCTATATCAAACCCCCATGACATGAGGTTACCTACATAATAAACCTGCGCATCTACCCCTGAATTTAAAATAAAAGTTAAAAAAAAAAAACCCAGTCTTCAAGTTCTGGCTGTCTTCAGCATCCTTACGGACAGCCCTACCATTGACCTTCAGCCCACCTCAGCCAAAAACTCATTCAGGGTCAGAGTTGGGGAAACTGGACCAAATCACCATTCAGAGTTGCCCCACCAGTAAAATCAAAACTCCAACTCTCACACTTTTTGTCTTCCTCTCCCAGTATTCTTTTGTAGCTCCTGTTTCTCTGACGGCCTATCCTTTGCTTGGTGCACTAAATACTACTGTCTCTCAAAGTGATCCCATGGCCTCAAGGTGAAATGACCTAAGTTTTGTTAAAAAGGCAAATTCATGTTTTCATCTACTGAGTAAAAATGGAGCCGCCTGGGTATGGTGGCTCTTGCCTGTAATCCCAGCACTTTGGGGGGCCAAGGTGGATCACTTGAGCCCAGGAGTTTACCACTAGTCTGCGCAACCAGGCAGACAAGACCCGTCTCTACAAAAAACAGAAAAATTAGCTGGGCATGGTTTTTGCAGAGACAAGACCTATCTCTACAAAAAGCAGAAAAATTAGCTGGGCATGGTGGTTCATGCCTGTAGTCCCACCTACTTGGGAGGCTGAGGTGGGAGGATCACCTGAGCCCAGTGAGGTTGAGACCAGCCTGGGCAACTTGGGGAAACTCTAAAGCTATTCAAAATTAGTGGGGCGTGGTGGCACAGCCAGTAGTCCCAGCTACTTGGGAGGCTGAGGTGGGAGGATTGCTTGAACCCAGGGAGGTCGAGGCTGCAGCGAGCCGTGATGGTGCTGCTTTATTCCAGCCTGGGCGACAGAGTAAGACTTTGTCTCAAAAAAAAAGGAGGGGGGGAAGACCCAAATTAATACAGGGTGAAGTTTAAGAACACAATATGCTTTCCCACAATTATCCCAACCACTGCATGAGTTTAACAGCCATGGCCAGATGATGATTGTCCCTATACACCTACTTCAGCTGAGATCTCATTCCTGAGCTTTACTCCTATCCATCTGTCAGGCTATCCACGACCAACCTACAGGCAGCACACATGCCCAATATTGAACTTTTCACAAAATTCTCTCCTTTTCTAGAACCCTTCTAGTGTTACGTTCACTTAGCAAATAGTACCCTTAACCAAATAGTTGTTCATCCTGAAACCTAGATGCCCTCCTTAACTCCTTCCTTTCCCTACCTAAGACTCAGTCCTTTAGATTGCATTTTCTTAACATCTTTTTCTTTTTTTCCAGACAGAGTCGGCTCTGTCGCCCAGGCTGGAGTGCAGCGTCCCGAACCACGCCTGGCTAATTTTTGTATTTTTAGTAGAGATGGGGTCTTATCATGTTGGCCAGGCTGGTCTCAAAACTTCTGACCTCGGGTGATCGGCTCATCTCGGGCTCGAAAAGTGCTGGGATTACAGACGTGAGCCACCGGGCCCGGCCAACATCTTTTTTTTTTTTTTTCCTATCATCACTTCTGGAAACTCAACATTGCTGCAGTGGTTCAGGTCACCATCCTCTCTCACTGCATTTCAACCACAGCCGTCTAACGGTTCTCTCTAGTCCACTCTCCATATTGCCACCTCAGGAAACCAAAATCCTTATTTCATCCGATCGCTCTTCTACGCTCAAGTTAAAGTCGCTGCTCAGGAAGAGGTACAAGACTGTTAGCTCTGACCCTTCCACCACCACCTAATTGAACTTCTTGAGTTTTTCAGACACTTGTTCTATCCTCCTGCTTTTGAACTCGTGTCTGCCTCCGCCGTGAAACCCCTTTCGGCGCTATTTGCCTCCTACCCGCACTTCGGGTCTCAGACGCTTTTCCTTATTACGGTTGCCCTTTTCCCCTACAGCTCCGTCAAGGGTCTTCTCCAGGAACCCACAGCCCCATAGTTCCCCCATTAACCTGCTCCTGGTTTCCCACCGGGCTTAAACCCTAGAGAGTGAACGGAGACCAGTTTAAGGCTCGCAGTGGGTGCCGCGTGAAATGAGGGAATAAAAACATTCGCAGAACCAGTAAGAGGTAAGATTGGACCGACTCACAACCCCCTCACCCATGGGTCAGGCGCGGCCAGCGAGGCCACAGAGGCAAGGCAGAGGAAACAGGAAAAGAAAGAAAATCTGTGACAAACAATAAAGGTACAAGGGACGGAATAGCAGCACTCACGGTGGAAGGGGCCTGAGCCCGGCCAGCCGCCATGATGCGCCGGAGCTCCGCCCCCGGGAGGTGCGGGTGCTCGCGGGGGCGGAGGGCGCTTGGTGGCGTCACCGGTGGGCGGATCTCCTCGCCACCTCCAACTCCTTCCCGCTGTTCACCCTCTGGCATCTTGGAGACTCAGCGCGGCGCCTCGGTGCAACCATCCCAACTCCTGACACCCCTATCTCCTTTCTCTGATTTTTTTTTTCTTTTTGAGACGAACTCTGGCTTTGTCGCCTAGGCTGGAGTGCAGTGGCGCGATCTCTGCTCACTGCAACCTCCGTCTCCCGTGTTCAAGCGATTCTCCTGCCTCAGCCTCCCGAGTAGCTGGGATTACAGGCGCCCGGCTAATTTTTTGCATTTTTAGTAGAGACGGGGTTTCACCATGTGGTCAGTCTGGTCTCGAACCCTGACCTCAAATGATCACCTCCCCTCACTTGGCCTCCCAAAGTGCTGAAATTACAGGCGTGAGCCACGGCGCCCGGCCTTCTCTGATTTTTTTGAGACTGGGTCTCGCTCTGTAGCCCAGGCTGGAGTGCAGTGGCGCCATCTCCGTTCACTGCAGCCTCGACCTCCCGGGCTCAAGCGATCCTCCCACCTCAGCCCACCGAGTAGCTGGGATCACAGGCATGCACCACCACACTCGGCTAATTTTTGTATTTTTCTGTAGAGACAGGGTTTTGTTGTGTTGCCCAGACTGGTCTCGAATTCCTGGGCTTAAGCGATTCGCCCGCCTCGGCCTCCCAAAGTGCTCGGATTACAGAAGGGAGCTGCCGCGCCCGGCCTCGGTCACCCATCTCAGTCACCCATCCCGCAGGCCTTCACATGGGATAGGGTGGGAGAGCTCAGGAGCTCAAACACAGCCCACCTGGTGGATGACTTCTAAGCATCTTTCCGTCTCCCTGATCTTGCCAATCAGAGAAGCGCTTTCTCGTAATGCCGCCAAAGCACAACTTTCACATGCTTGTGTTATGGCCTTAACTCATTGATGTCATTATTTAACTGTCCCCGTGGGGACGGGGAACTCAATGTATTTTCACAAACATCAATTCCAGACAGACTTGTGGGAGAAACTACCTGGGGATAATCCTCTCCTCACCTAAAACTTAGAACTCTCAGTAGCGGCGGGGAAAAGTGGGCGGAGCGTAGTCGCCCGGGCGCTGGCAGGTCCTGTCTCTGCCCGCGGCGCACACAGATGACGTAACAAAGCGCCCGCGACGATTCGAGGTGATCTGTGGCCGCGAGTGCATCTTCCACGTGAGTACAGTTACCGCGTGCGGACTTGGAGCCTCCTTCAGGTGTAGCGTTTCATCATCCAGTCGAAGCCTTGTGTGGCCGCTTCAGTGTCCCCAACAGGCCGAGCAGTGTTCACTTGGGGCCCTCGCATTTGCTTTAGTGGAGGCGTCCATTCGTTCTATATTGCGTGCGTTAAGCAGACCCCGGGCATGGCTGACCCCCATGTAAAGTTAGCCCCATTGTCCCATTTATGGATTCAACTAACAGAAAGTCTGCCGGCCTCCTACTGTATATCAGGCACCATGCTGGTCGTTGGGGATACAGCCCTCATGCGAGCAAACCCAGTCCCTGAGCTCTTGAAACTTACATTTCACTGGGAATGATGGACGGAAATCAAGTGGCTTAATAAAATGCTTTCAGGAAGACTGTCCTGAAAGTGTGTGTGGGGGGGCGGGACCTGAAGAGTGGTGAAAATCGAGAGTTCATTTAATCAGTCCACAAGTTTTTTTTTGAGACGGAGTCTCGTTGTGTCACCCAGGCTGGAGTGCAGTGGGGCGATTTCCGCTCACTGCCACCTCCGCCTCCCGGGTTCAAGGGATTCTCCTGCCTCAGCCTCCTGAGTAGCTGGGATTACAGGCGTGCGCCACCACGCCCGGCTAATTTTTGTATTTTTTTTTTTTTTTTTGAGACAGAGTCTCACTCATCACCAGGCACCAGGCTGGAGTGCAGTGGCGCGACCTCGACTCACTGCAACCTCCACCGCCAGGGTTCAAGCAATTCTCCTGCCTCAGCCTCCCGAGTAGCTGGGACTACAGGCGTACGCCACCACGCCCAGCTAATTTTTTTGTATTTTTAGTTGAGACGGGGTTTCACCATGTTGACCAGGATGGTCTCGATCTCTTGACCTCGTGATCCGCCCGCCTCGGCCTTCCAAAGTGCTGGGATTACAGGCATGAGCCACCGCGCCCGGCCTAATTTTTGTATTCTAAGTAGAGACGTGGTTTCACCATGTTGGTCAGGCTGATCTGGAACTCCTGATCTCGTGATCCACCCGCCTTAGCCTCCCAAAGTGCAGGATTACAGGCGTGAGCCACCGTGCCAGCCAAGTACACAAGTTTTAGAATTTTCTTACATTTCAAGCCCTGGTATTGTTCTAAACCTTGGTAATTCAATGGAAATGAAGCAGCAACAGCCCATGCCCACGTAGAGATTTTTTTCTAGTGGGGAATATAGAGCGAAAAATAAAAATACCCGATTGTGATAAGTGCTATGTAGGAAATTAAAATACGGTCATCTGATACTAACTACTTGAGTGGCTAATAGAAGTCCTTTCCAGAAAGGCGAATCACCAGAAATCTGAATAACAAGAAAGAGCCAGCCATGCATATGTCAGGGTGAAAAATATGCCTTCCAGGACTGAGCTTGGCAAGTTAGAGAAATAGAAAAGAAGCTAATGTGGTTGGTGTATTGTGGGTGAAAAAGAATGGCGTGAGAGGCCGGGCGTGGTGGCTCACGCCTGTAATCCAAGCACTTTGGAGGCGAACACGGGCGGATCACCTGAGGTTGGGAGTTCAAGAGCAGCCTGACTAACATGGTGAAACCCTGTCTTTATATAAAAAAAAAAAAAAAAAAAATGGCGTGAGATAGGGTTGGAGAGGCAGGCCAGAGAGTGGCCAGACTTGGTAAACCAGGATGCTGAGTTGGAATTTTTACCATGTGTAATGGGAAGCCATAATCCACTTTATGCTGATATGTGATAAATGAATTATGATTATGCAGTGGTCGGGAGGTTAATGCATTGGTCCAGGTGAGTGATAGTGGTGGCTTACTTGAACTAAAGTGAGGTAGTAGAGATGAAGAGACGAGAGATTTGAGATATGTTTGGAAATAGATTACCTGGTGGATTGGATTTAGAGAGTCTGAGGGAAAGAAGAATTAAGATTGTTTTTGTCTTGAGCAACAAATAGGATGATGGTAGTGTTTACCGAGATGGCAAGACTAGGGGAACAGCAGGGTTTGGTGGGTAAAGCCAGGGTCCTGCTGAGAGGCAATGGCACCAGAAATTGGATAGGTAGTTTGGGATAGATGTGGAGGGCCTTTGTATGTTAGGCTAAAGGTATAAGTAATAGTTCTGTTGCCTGCTGCGTACTGGAAGTCAATACGCCAAGACACCAGGTTGCATCAGAGAAAAAGGTTTAATCATAGGGCAGGAGGAAACCTCAAATCCATCTCCCAGAGTACTCTGGGGCTAGAGTTTTTAAGGGTTTGGAGTAGGATTGGGATGAAGTGTGAAAATCATTGATTGAAGGGTGCAGGGTGAAGTCATGAAACAGGGAAATAAGAAACTGATTCTCATGCTCACTTGGTTCCACTATGGGAGTCTATTTTATTTTATTTTATTTTACTTTGAGAGATGGGGGTCTGTTGCCTAGGCTGGAGTTCAGTGGCACAGTCATAGCTCATAGCTCACTGCAGCCTCAAACTCGTGGGCTCAAGTGATCCTCTTGCCTCAGCCTCTTGAGTAGCTGGGACCACAGGTACACACCACCACACCCAGCTAATTAAAAAAAATTTTTTTTTGAGACAGAGTCTTGATCTGACACCCAGCCTGGAATGCAGTAGCATGATCTTGGCTCACTGTAACCTCTGCCTCCCAGGTTCAAGCGATTCTCCTGCCTCAGCCTCCTGAGTAGCTGGGACTGCAGACACATGCCACCATGCCTGGCTAATTTTTTGTATTTTTAGTAGAGATGGGGTTTCACCATGTTAGCCAGGATGGTCTCGATCTCCTGACCTCGTGATCTGCCTTTTTTTTTTTTTAAGAGATGGGGTCTTGCTGTGTTGCCCAGGCTGGAGGGCAGTGGTTATTCACATGCATGATCCCACTACTGATCAGCATGGAAGTTTTGACCTGCTCATTTCCAACCTGGGCCGATTCACCCCTCTTTAGGCAACCTGGTGGTCCCCTGCTCCTGGGAGGTCACCATATTGATGCCAAACTTACTGCAGACATCCGATCAGCATAGCGAACTATAGCCCAGAACTCCTGGGCTCAAGTGATCCTCCCACCTCAGCCTCCCAAGTAGCTGGGACCACAGGTACACGCCACTGTGCCCAGCTAATTTTTAAATTTTTATGAAGACAGGGTCTGACCACGTTGCCCAGGGCTGTTCTCAAACTCCTGGGCTCAAGCAGTCCACTGCCTCAGACTCCCAAATTGCTGGGATTATAGGCGTGAGCCACTGCGCCTGGTTTCTGTGGGAGTCTTTGAACTGAGTGGAGTCAGCTGTTCTGGAATTCACGATCTGCTTAAGCAATTCTTTTTTTTTTTTTTTTCTTTTTTAAATCATTTATGGGCCGGGTGTGGTGGCTCACTCCTGTAATCCTAGCACTTTGGGAGGCCGAGGCAGGTGGATCACTTGAGATCAGGAGACCACCTGGCAAACATGGTGAAACCCTGTCTCTGCTAATAATACAAAAATTAGCTGGGCGTGGTGGCACATGTCTGTAATCCCAGCTACTCAGGAAGCTAAGGCAAGAGAATCGCTTGAACCAGGAGGCAGAAGTTTCAGTAAGCTGACATCATGCCACTGTACTCCAGCCTGGTTGACAGAGTGACTCCATCTCAAAAAAAAAAAAAAAAAAAAAAAAGTAAATACTTTTCTTCGCTGCGACATTCCAAGATGACAAAGAAAAGAAGGAACAACGGTCGTGCCAAAAAGGGCCGCGGCCATGTTCAGCCTATTCGCTGCACGAACTGTGCCCGATGCGTGCCCAAGGACAAGGCCATTAAGAAATTCGTCATTCGAAACATAGTGGAGGCCGCAGCAATCAGGGATATTTCTGAAGCGAGCGTCTTTGATGCGTATGTACTTCCCGAGCTCTATGTGAAGCTACATTACTGTGTGAGTTGTGCAATTCACAGCAAAGTAGTCAGGAATCGATCTCGTGAAGCCCGCAAGGACCGAACACCCCCACCCCGATTTAGACCTGCGGGTGCTGCCCCACGACCCCCACCAAAACCCATGTAAGGAGCTGAGTAAAAGATTGAAGACAACTATTCTCTGGAGAAAAATAAAATGGAAATTGTAGTTTATATTGCCTATTAAGTGTATCTGTGCCAGATAGGGTGGGGATTTTGTGCGTGTTAGACCAAGTGTGAAATAAGTAGTATTTTCATGGGGAAGAAAGCTTATTTATGTAATCAATTTTTTTTTATTGAGGGGGAGGGGTGGGAGATGGAGTCTTGCTCTGTTGCCCAGGCTGGAGTGCAATGGCGCTATCTCAGCTCACTGCAACCTCTGCCTCCTGGGTTAAAGCGATTCTCCTGCCTTAGCTTTCCAAGCAGCTAGGATTAGAGACGTGTGCCACCACACCCAGCTAAATTTTTGTATTTTTAGTAGAGATGGGGTTTTACTATATTGGCCAGACTGGTCTGGAACTCCTGACCTCAGATAATTCACCCTTTAGGCCTCCCAAAGTGCTGAGATTACAGGCGTGAGCCACTATGCCTGGCTATTCATTTAAATTAAACCTTGTTTGCAGTCATGTCCTTGGCCTCACAACTTGCATAGCTGTGTGAAATAAAAAGTTTAGGCAAAAAAAAAAAAAAAGTAAATAAATAAATTCTTTTTTTGTTTTTAGACAGAGTTTTGCTCTTGTTGCCCAGGCTGGAGTGCAATGGTGCAGTCTCGGCTCACCGCAACCTCTGCCTGCCAGGTTCAAGCCATTCTCCTGGCTCAGCCTCCCGATTAACTGGTATTACAGGTGCCCACCACCATGCCTGGCTAATTTTTTTATTTTTAGTAGAGACATGGTTTCTCCATGTTGGTCAGGCTGGTCTTGAACTCCGGACCTCAGGTCATCCACCCACCTCGGCCTTCCAAAGTGCTGGGATTGTAGGCGTGAGCCACCTCCGCCTGACCCCCCCCAAGAAATTCTTAAACAAAACCTTTGTGATTCTATCTTTTTGTTGTTTTTGTTTTTGAGCCACCTCGCCTGCCTGGCCTCTTCCTATAAGGGCAGATTAGTACCTCATTCATGAGAGTTCCACTTTCTTGACCTAATTACCTCCTAAAGGCCCCACCTCCAAATACCGTAACATTGAGGATTAGGATTTCAATATATGAATTGGGAGGGGGAGATACACAAGCATTCAATCCATGGCAGATGCCATTTCTCTCAGGAAGTTTTTCATGACTCCTAAAGTGCAGGATTGGTGTCTACAGTTGTCTGGTCTTCACCACACTGGATTGGAAATGTCTGGGTACTTGGCCTTTCTTCCTTAATAAAATATAAACCATGTGAGAGCAGAAATAATTTCTGTCCTAATTCACAGGGGTGTTCCTAAGACCTTGCCTGGGGCCCAGCAAAGTGTATGTACTCCAGGAACATGTGTCAAGCATGTACCTGTATACCTCCCTACCACATTAATGAAGTCTCCATTTTGCAAGATGAGTTAAAATCTCCAAGATTACATTTTTCAGGTTACCTTGTTTCTCTCTCTTTTTTTTGAGACAAAGTCTCACTCTGTTGCCCAGGCTGGAGTGCAGTGGCGCAATCTCAGCTCACCGCGACCTCTGCCTCCCAGGTCCAAGTGATTCTCCTGCCTCAGCCTCCCGAGTAGCTCGGATCACAGGCTAGTGCCACCACCGGCTAATTTTTTCTATTTTTAACAGAGGTGGGGTTTCACAGTATTAGCCAGGATGGTCTTGATCTCCTGACCTCGTGATCCCCCACCTCGGCCTCCCAAAGTGCTGGGATTCCAGGCATGAGCCACTGTGCCCGGCCCCCTTTTTTTTCTTTTTTTTGAGTTGGAGTCTCTCTCTCTCTGTCGCCAGGCTGGAGTACAGTGGCGCGATCTTGGCTCACTGCATCCTTCGCCTCCTGGGTTCAAGCAATTCTCCTGCCTCAGCCTCCCAAGTAGCTGGGACTACAGGCACCTGCCACCACACCCTGCTAATTTTTTTTGTATTTTTAGTAGAGACGGGGGTTTCACCATGTTGGCCAAGATGGTCTTGATCTCTTGATCTCGTGATCTGCCTGCCTCAGCCTCCCAAAGTGCTGGGGTTATAGGCGTCAGCCACCACACTGCCTTACCTTGTTTCTCTAAATGTCCCTGTTACTTTTCCCTACCCTATCCCTAATGCCTCAACTTTCCTTGAAATCTGAAATCAGTTCAACAGGCCATAGTTAATGTTATTTTTTAGGAACCTAATTCATCTCTCCAGCAAAGGACACATCTCCAGGAAAGGACACCTGCAGAGATGTCCCCAGTCCTTCACTTCTATGTCCGTCCCTCTGGACATGAAGGGGCAGCCTCTGGACACACTCGAAGGAAACTGCAAGGGAAACTGCCAGAGCTGCAGGGCGTCGAGACTGAACTGTGCTACAATGTGAACTGGACAGGTTGGGCCCATATATCGGACTCTTGTGGGACATGCCTCAGTGCCGGGGGCAGTGTCTCAAGGTGTCCTTGCCCTGTCTCCCTGCAGCTGAGGCCCTCCCCAGTGCCGAGGAGACAGAGAAGCTGATGTGGCTGTTTGGTTGCCCCTTGTTGCGAGATGATGTTGCCCGGCAGTCCTGGCTCCTTCCTGGCTCCAATGACCTGCTGCTGGAGGTCGGGCCCAGGTAAGTATCTTATCCTGCCCACCCCTTTCTCCTGCCTTCCTCCGCTTCCTCTTGTGATCCTTGGGAGATTTGTTTTGCCTTTGCTCTTTGCTACTCCCTGCCTAGGAAACATGCACGTGCTTTCCCCATTTGGGTAGATGCCTCTGAAAACCTAGCCCCCTCCAAAACATGTTCTCGAAGCAAAGCAAATTGGATTCCAAGTTAAATTCAAACAGTTTTGATGCTAGAGGACAGTTATGGTTTGGCTTGAGTGAACTTTGAAAGCAGGTTTCTTTTGCCCAGCCTGAGGCTGAAAGCCAATAGTGAGGTGATAGCGGTAAGAGGTTGTCCGGACAGCAGTGGGCAGGATCCACCCTCCCAGCTGAGGCCTGCCGGGGGCTCTCCAGTCCTAACCATCAGGCCCATTGCTCAGGCAGAACTTCTCCACCCCAACATCTACCAACATCGTGTCAGTGTGCCATGCCGCTGGGCTGGGGCCTGTGGATCGTGTGGAGACCACCCGGCGCTATCGGCTCTCGGTGAGGAGATGGGGAATCAGGAGGAGGAGATGGGCCAAAGATCTAAGATTAGATCCGAAGCTCTAGAGCGAAGCAGGGACAGGTGCTCCTGGCTTTAGGCCTGCTTTGTATGGTTGTGCAGGTTGTTCACTGCCTGAAGGTACCTGGTTGAGGGTAAATGGGGCAGAAATCCAGCCTATGCTTCCCTTACCAGTCTGCGCATCCTGGCGTGGATTCATACCTGGAAAGGGTGTCTTTTTGTAATCTGAACAGAAGTGCCATATGGGGTGGCAGTGGGCTGGCCTTGCATCCTTGCATGGCTGAGAGGATAGGAGGGTAGGAGCGTGGACCATTTCTCTCCGTTCTTTTTTTTTTTTTTTTTTTTTTTTTTT
>PVKV010021689.1:0-37044 GCA_004027835.1 Alouatta palliata
AAAAAAAAAAAAAAAAAAAAAAAGGTGGGTGTGGTGGCTCAGGCCTGAAATCTCAGCACTTTGGGAGGCTGAGGTGGGCAAATCATGAGGTCAGAAGTTTGAGACCAGCCTGACCAACATGGTGAAAACCCCATCTCTATTAAAAATACAAAAATTAGCTGGGCATGGTGGCGCATGCCTGTAATCCCAGCTACTCAGGAGGCTAAGGCAGGAAAATCACTTGAACCCGGGAGGCAGAGGTTGCAGTGAGCAGAGATTGTACCACTGCACCCCAGCCTGGACAACAGAGCAAGACTCCATCTCAGAAAACTAAAATGGTGGCATAATTAATACTGGATAATGGATTGAGGATTCAGAAGTCTTTATTACCTGAATAAATGAGCTCAAATGAAGACTTTGCATCAGGAGTGTAACATAAAGCAACAAGGCGTAAGACACAACATTTAGAGACTTGAATTCTCTTGGCACTGTTTTTTATGCATTATCTGTTTCTGTGATTACTTCCTGTAGTTTATGACATCTCTGCCTTTCCTTGGTACTCTGGAGGAAGTTGTCATTTAAATGAAAGATTAATAAATTTAATAACCAAGTTTAAGGCATAAGGGAATTTAGTATAAATGTTACTCTTGGGTGGAAGTGGTCATGGTCAAAGTGATTTAGTGGTTGATCTCTGTTCCAGTTATCTCTTGCTGTATAATAAACTAGCTTCAAACTTAATGGTGTATAATGACAATCATTTTGTTACATTCGTGGATTCTGTGACTCAGGAATTTGGCCAAGGCACAGCAGTAATCATCTGTCTTTATGATATATGGAGTTTCATTTGGTAGAACTGGAATGGTTAGAGGTGACTCACTCAGATATCTGACAGCTGGAATCATCTATGGATTTCTTTACTCACATGTCCAGTGCCTTGGCTGGGATGATCTGAAGACTGGGATCAGCTGGTACTGCTTACTGGAGCCTCTTTCTGTGGCTTGGGCTTCCTCACAGCATGGCAGCTCAGGCGAGCTGGATTTCTCTGTCAGCTTGCAGTTCCAAGAGCAAGTGTTCTAGCAAACAAAGTGACAGGTACATGGCTTCACTTCACCATATTCTGTTGGTGAAAGCAGTAGCAAGCCATTCAGATTCAAAGGGGGAAAACAATAGAGTCTATTAGTCCATTCTCACACTGCTATATGGAACTACCTAAGACCAGGTAATTTATGGAGAAAAGAGATTTAATTGATTCATGGTTCTGCAGGCTGTACAGGAAGCATGACTGGGAGGCCTCGGGAAACTTACAATCATGGCAGAAGGTAAAGGGGAAGTGAGCACTGCTTAACATGGCAGAGCAGGAGACAGACCAAGAGAGAAGGGGGAAGTGCTACACACTTTAAACAACTGGATCTCGTGAGAGCTCACTCACTATCAGGAGAACAGCAAGGAAGAAATCTGCCCTCATGATCCATTCACTTCCCACCAGGCCCCTCCTCCAACACTGAAGATGATAATTCAGCATGAGATTTGTACACAGAGACAAACCATATCACTATCTCAGGGTAACAATATATCTAATTTATGGCCACATTTTAAAGCCATCACATCCACAGGGGTATATTCTCCCTGTGGATTTTTTGCTCAATTCACTCTGCCAGAATAACTCCCAGTTTGTAGAAGAATAAAACAGGCATTGATGATGTGACCATTGTCTTTAGCTCTTTGCAAGACTATCATACGCAAGAGAGGGTAGATGTAATGCACAAGGCTTTAAGAATGAGTTAAAGACCAGTGAGTAAATGGAACAGGAAGCTTACTAATATTTGGGAATGTCTGTCAATGAGTTGGCTTGCCTAGGAAGATAGTGAATTATCTGATTTTTGATCTATTGATTGAACACAAATCAGGAATGTTCCGGTAGGACCTCAGACAGTATCTTGGAGATTGGATTAGATGAATTCTTTAGAAGAGTTAGGGATACAAGTGGTTCTATGTTAGAAACATCACGGCAGAGACAGGGCATAACGAAGAATCATCCAAAACTTCAATTCTCCCTCTTCTAGTCACCTTCTAAGTGTCTTATTTCAAGGATATTGGGAGGCCTGATGGTACCTCTCCTTTAATATTCTTCTCCTATATTGCTGCCTTAGATCCCCCAATGAGAAATTAATTCTTTTACTTTAAGCCTTTGATCCTTGTTAAAGTGTAATACCCTGGGAGAGGGGAGAGCCAAAGCTCTTTCCAGTAATTTATAATTTACCAAGAGCGTGTTTAAGGTCATATTCTGTGAGCATGATTTGACAAGAGAAGGTAGGGCAATGCGTATGTGAAAAGGAAGAGGAAGAAATGCTCCTGAAGGAGAGAGAAAATGGCACAAAGTGGAAGAAAACACATGAAGAGCTGGGGAACTGATCTTTCCAGTGCTAGCCCTGGCAGAGGTTGATTTCTTCAGCTTTATGCAATCAGATATGAAACCACCATTCTCAGAAAAAAAAACTGGCAGAAAGGAGGTGTCCACTTCCCTGACCTTTCCTGCACTTGAGAAGTGCAACCACAGGCTCAGCTTAGAGAAGACCACAGAGCCCTCTTCTCTGCTTGGGACAGCAGGTGGGGAAGTCACACTCCCTCATTTATTCCCATCCCTACATTGTTAGAACAGGAATGACAGGGGCCTAACTCACTTCCTGAGAAGTTGTGGCATCCTCTGTATAAACAAAGTAAAAATTTCTATCATAAATCCCCCAAACAAGTGATATCCCAGAGGAAGAAAGAAAACTTTGAGGGAGGAAGATGCCATCCAAGGGGAAAACAGGTCAGGTTGCGCACATTAGATCTGGTCATTCACAAGTGACCTCTCTGGGAAGGCAAAGGATAGCAAGATTGAAAAGGCGGCTATAAAATTTAGAACCTAAGCAGAGCACTTGACAGAGGGAAGAACACGTACCCAGTGGACTCCTCATTCTCCCAGCACTGCTCTCACAGCCCAAAGAATTTCTGAACAATGAGAGCAGGATTAAATGTTGAAAACCTCTGTTTAAGACCTCTGCTTCCATTTCTGTGTTTTCCTTCCCTCACACAGCCCCAGAGTGTGCCCCAGCAAAACTGACTGTCAGGAGAACATTTGATGTCAGTCATTTGCATCTTAATGTGATGGAAAGATGAGGAGCTGCCTCTACCAGCATATTTCAATTTTATGACTGATTTCTTAGACTGAGTGAAGACTCCTTGAAGATAATTCAAGCTTGGGAAGCGTGATTGGGCAGATTTTGGGCAGGGGAGCTGGTGGGTAGGGAGATGAGCAGGTAGTCACCACTTCCAGTTTCATACAAAGGTATGTGTGGTGCTTGGAGTCAAACACTGGGTTCCATCTTGGGAAGCCAGAGGGTCTGGTCTTCCATCTGGGTGCCACACTCCTGGTGAGTACAAGCAAGCGGGAGCTCAGGCTCTGGTGCCGGAGCCTGAGTGGAAGTGCCGCTCCCTTTATTTCAAACCTTTTTCTTCTGGTCTTGGGGGAGCCAGCTCTCTGAGGCGTCCCATTAAATCAGCAGCTGGCCACAAGGAGCTCCCTGCGCAGGACTTCTTCCCAGCTGCAGGCATTTTAATTGTATTGTAAATAGGCAACCATGAGACCAAATGAAGACTTTGTATAGTCTTAGTATTCCAGATCCTTGGAGATCTGAGGATAAAAAGTCCCAAGTGACAGCATATGCTACTTATTTTCACCAACATATAAAACGGAGCCCTGACTCTGTTATGCATTGCCCACAAGCAGCTTTATAGGATCATAGATACATCAACAGTCCCTACGGCCCTATAAGGCTATTTTCCCAGCATTATACATCCTCCCAGTCGTAGATGTCAAAGTGCTGTTCTAGTGGACACTGAATATCATTCCATTGTTGAAGATGGAAAGTAAATTCAATATATGAGATCAAATGGAGACTTTCATTTTCTCTTATTCTTATTATTTTCTTGCAGTTAGTGAACCAGCAGATCTTGTTATGAGATGCATTTAAACTTTCACAATCTCAGTTACAATGTGATGCTCAACAAATTTATTTTAAAGGGACCACTTGATAGAATTAGGGAAAAGAACCATTGGCTCTACAGATTGATTTAGTATAGATCTTGTCCAAACAAAAGAAAAGTCTTAGAGTTCAATATGAATAAAATTTAAATGCGGCTCAGAAGAAAGAGTATTTTCATGTATGGCTTTGAGCTATGTGAAACCAGCAGCAATAAACGGGACTTACAATATTACTGACGGCCAATAAACAAGAATGAAAGTCTGGGCCAGGTGTGGTGCTCACACCTGTAATCCCAGCACTTTGGGAAGCCAAGATGGCCAGATCATTTGAAGTCAGGAGTTTGAGACCAGGCTGGTCAATATGGTGAAACCCAGTCTCTACTGAAAATACAAAAATTAACCAGGTATGGTGGCACACACCTGTAGTCCCAGCTACTCAGGAGCCTGAGGTGGGAGAATCACTTGAACCTGTGGGGCGGAGGTTACAATAAGCCAATATCGTGCCATTGCACTCCAGCCTGGGTGACAGAGGGAGAGTTTGTCTCAAAAATTAAATAAATAAAAATTTAAAAAACAATGAAAGTCTGAAACAACCTCACACATGAGGAACCAACTCAACCAATATCCCATTTGGTGAGACATCATCTCTTTACTGGTCCACATACACAGGAATTCCAACTCCCTATATAGGGTACAATTATGGAATTCTACAAGAGCATCTTAGTGGGAGCTTATATTGCCCTGACATTGAGAAAAAAGATAAAATTAACTACTCATTCTTGGAGAAAAGACTCAGAGCCTCTCACAGTTGCATCACTTCATCACAAACCATCTTAGCCAGGCAATTTTCCTTTTAAGATGTGTCATACAAGAAGATGGGGAAACATTCCATGTTCATGGCTAGGAAGAATCAATATCGTGAAAATGGCCATACTGCCCAAAGTAATTTACAGATTCAACGCTATCCCTATCAAGCTACCAATGACCTTCTTTGCAGAACTGGAAAAAACCACCTTAAACTTCACATGGAACCAAAAGAGAGCCTGCATAGCCAAGTCAATTCCAAGCAAAAAGAACAAAGTTGGAGGCATCACACTACTGGACTTCAAACTATACTACAAGGCTACAGTAATCAAAACAGCATGGTACTGGTACCAAAAAAGAGATATAGAGCAATGGAACACAACAGAGGCCTCCGAGGCAACACAGCACATCTACAACCATCTGATCTTTGACAAACCTGACAAAAACAAGCAATGGGGAAAGGAGTCCCTGTTTAATAAATAGTGTTGGGAAAACTGGCTAGCCATGTGCAGAAAGCAGAAACTGGACCCCTTCCTGACACCTTACACTAAAATTAACTCCAGATGGATTAAAGACTTAAACATAAGACCTAACACCATAAAAACCTTAGAAGAAAATCTAGGCAAAATCGTTCAGGACATAGGTGTAGGCAAGGACTTCATGACCAAAACACTAAAAGCATTGGCAACAAAAGCCAAAATAGACAAATGGGACCTAATCAAACTCCACAGCTTCTGCATGGCAAAAGAAACAGTCATTAGAGTAAATTGGCAACCAACAGAATGGGAAAAATTTTTTGCAGTCTACCCATCTGACAAAGGACTGATACCGAGAATCTACAAAGAACTAAAACAGATTTACAAGAAAAAAACAAGCCCATTCAAAAGTGGGCAAAGGATATGAACAGACACTTTACAAAAGAAGACATACATGAAGCCAACAAACATATGAAAAAATGCCCATCATCAGTGGTCATTAGAGAAATGCAAATCAAAACTACATTGAGATACCATCTCACGCCAGTTAGAATGGCGATCATTAAAAAATCTGGAGACAACACATGCTGGAGAGGATGTGGAGAAATAGGAACACTTTTACACTGTTGGTGGGAGTGTAAATTAGTTCAACCATTGTGGAAGATAGTGTGGCAATTCCTCAAGGACCTAGAAATAGAAATTCCATTTGACCTAGCAATCCCATTACTGGGTATATATCCAAAGGATTATAAATCGTTCTAGTATAAGGACACATGCACAGGAATGTTCATTGCAGCAGAGTTTATAATAGCAAAGATCTGAAACCAACCCAAATGCCCATCGATGATAGACTGGACAGGGAAAATGTGGCACATATACACCATGGAATATTATGCAGCCATCAAAAACGATGAGTTCGTGTCCTTCGTAGGGACATGGATGAACCTGGAAACCATCATTCTCAGCAAACTGACACAAGAACAGAAAATCAAACACCACATGTTCTCACTCATAGTCAGGTGTTGAACGATGAGAACGCATGGACACAGGGAGGGGATCATCACACACTGGGGTCTGTCAGGGGGAAACGGGTGGGACAGTGGGGGGTGGGGAGTTGGGGAAAGATAGCATGGGGAGAAATGCCACATATAGGTGATGGGGAGAAATGCCACATATAGGTGATCGGGAGGAAGGCAGCAAATCACACTGCCATGTGTGTACCTATGCAACAATCTTGCATGTTCTTCCCATGTACCCCCAAACCTAAAATGCAATAAAAAATATATACAAAAAAAAAGATGTGTCATAAAGGTTTTACATAAACAATGGGGCCACAACTCCAGCCTCAGTGTCTCTTGTATCTATAACCTCAGCATTACTGCTGTGAGCTCTGGATGCAGAGGTCTCTAGTACTTTGATTTTTTTTTTCTTATAGTAATTAGAAGAAAGAGCAATCAGTCTAGCAGAGAATAGACCTGGCAAATTTGACTTGCCAAAGAGGGAAGGTCTAGTGAATAAATATGGTGTTTCTGGGAAATGTATTGGCCTTGGGAAATTTCCTTGATGCACTGCAGTCTCCACATACACAACTCAGCAAGTTATGCCAGAGGTCATGGAACAGAGGGGCTCAGACCCAACTAATATGCTTGAAGTATATATAGTTTGTTCAATGCACTTAAAACATACAGCAAGAATTGAGAGGAAACAGCAGAGATAGGATAAGAGGAAACACACACTTAAGGAGAGTATGTAAGTCAGGTGGAGGAACCGCACTACCCGGTCCTCAGTTATACCATGCTTACAATCCTGTCTCTTTCCCTGCTACATCAGCCTTTCCCACTGATGGTGGGTTACCCAGATGAGATGTGAGGTTCAAGCAAGACAGTTCAGTAAATAGAAGGTGACTGGAGCCCACACAAGGTAGCTTTATCAGAGAGACACAGAGACAAGTCCCATGATCAATAGCTCTAGTTTGCCAATCAGCCTGATAAGCAGCAGTGAGTTTTATTTACATTTCTTGGGCAGAGAACATGTGACACAGGAGAGACATCCCTAGTGGGTGCCAATTTAAGAGTTCATAAATATTGAGTGTCACATTCTTCCTGTATATTTGGAGACTCATGAATACATGTCACCTCTTGGTCCTTTCTTCCAGTGTTCAGTGATACATGCCTTGGTAACTCTATGTCTCACAGATTACTGACATACTTATGCATACCTAGCATAGTTTATGTCTCATATGCTATTTGCTTATTCATTACCTATATCTCATGTTTCTTGTGAATTTCATCCATTATTTTTCTTGTCTTCTAGAGCAGGATTAAATATTCTCAAAGAATAAAGAAGATACAATGTACTGTCTATAAGCAATATTGTTAACTGTGTATACGTTGATTCCTTTACACTCTAGAAGATATCCTTCCACTTATCCCTCCCTCCATCTGTCCACCTATTCATGCAACAAATACAGCTGGCCCTTTATTTCCACATGTTCAACCAACCTCAAATTGAACACATTGAGAGCGGGGAACCCAATAACAATACAACAATAAAAATAATACTAATAAAAAGCCATACAGTATAAAAACTATTTACATAGCATTTATATTGTATTAGGCATTATAAGTAATCTAAAGATGATTTAAAGTATATGGGGTGGCTGGGAGCCATGGCTCACGCATGTAATCCCAATACTTCGGGAGGCTGCAGCAGGTAGATCACCTGAGGCCAGGAGCTGAAGACCAACCTGGCCAATATGGTGAAACCCTATCTCTACAAAAATACAAAAATTAGCTGGGCATGGTGGTAAGTGCCTGTGATCCCAGCTACTCAGGAGGCTGAGGTGGGAGAATCGCCTGAACCTGGGAAGCAGAGATTGCAGTGAGCTAAGATCCTTCCATTGCCCTCCAACCTGAGCAACAGTGCAAGACTCCATCTCAAAATAAATAAATAAATAAATAAAATAAAGTATATGGGAGAATATGCATAGATACCAAATACCATGCCATTTCATATCAGGGACTTGAGCATCCATGGATTTTGGTATGGGAGGAGTTTCCTGGAAAGAATCCTACATGGATACTGAGGGACAACTGTATTTGTTGAGCACCAATTTCCAGATACTGGTGTAGGCTGTGGAAATCTGAAGATGAAGATAAGCCATGCCTTGAAAGGCCCCACAGTTTAGTCCTAAAGAGAGGCATAAAAAGAAATGCCCACAATGAGGTATCATAGGTTTTGTAATAAACATTTGTGTAGAGATTATCAGGACAAAATAACAATATGGTCAACTTTATAGTGTGTACTGGGTAGAATAGGTGGGGGAGACAGTAATGGGGTCTTAGACGATGTGGTAGAGCTGAGTCTTAAAGGTGGGTATGTCTCCTGGGTAGAAGGAGAGAAGAAGATAATTCCAGACAGAAAGAACAGTGTGAGCACAGCCTGGCAGCTTTGCAGGACATGCTGAAGTGTCCCACGCCAAGAAGGGGGCCAGAGAGAGGCCAAATGGTGGAAGAACTCAGATTCTAAGAGGACTTGTGGATAGTCTGTTCCTTTAAGTGTCTGATCCTGAACCTTCACAGTGTGAAGGAAAACTCTCAGCTGGTCCCTCTATGTATGATGTGATATATTATTTGGGAGACCTTAACTTCTCAGAACCTCTTTCTCATTAGTGAAATGGAAATGATCACCCATATAAGCTTGCAAGGTCATTGCAGGGATTGGCAAAGGTGCTGAGAGCTGTGCCTGGCACCTTGAAAGACTCAAGGAAGCAGTAACTGTTGTGAATAAAGTCACCCCTGGGATGATCACAACCTCCACAAGGGTTGGGTGAGACATAACATGGTTTTGATTGATCAGACCACAGGACCATTTACAGAATACCTGCTGACACTCTGAGAAACATTCAAATGGTAGTATTTGTTCCCATCAGAAAAAAAAAAAAAGAAGGAGCTTACAATCATTAACCTGGACAGGCAGCCATACGTAAGCATACCTTGAAATTCTCTGAAAACACTCAGGATAGTATGGTGTGGTTTCACTAGTCTGTCCAAAACGTGGAAAGGTACAGTCTGTATAATTTTAATTTGGGACAAGGCAATTTGAAATCTCCATATTTCTAAGTCAACATCATGTAACATGGGAAATGCTTATCTCAAAAAGATTTGTCTGCGACGAGGCAGCATGGAATAATGCTGGGTCAAGACTGAGATGGGGATTTGCCTTTCTTTCAGTCTGGCAGGAGGACAATGGAAAATGTCTGCGGATGATTTGTGCTGCCAGTGTCTTCAAAAATGAGAAAGTATGGAGGGAAAAACATGACCCTGGGCAGGGCTGGTGGTGCGAGGAAACGATGATTCAGTGCATCTCTTTGACCCATGTGGAACTTTGTTCAAAACTGTGCTGGGCAATTCCTTCAGTATCAGGAAGAGAAACAACTCTTGACAATAAATTACAGCGGATGTGGGGAAATCATTCCCAGTGTGAGGTCTGGGGCTGAATGAGTCCCTGGAGGTCAGTGCCCACAAAAGCAGCTGCCAAAATTTACATTTTCCCATTTGCCCTCTGGTTCAGAGTGGATATAAATCCACATAATGCAGCCATAGAGCCACTGCTCTGCTGCCTGCCTGCTGGCGCAGCACCAGGATAAAGGCTGGGGGAGGAAAGCCTTTGCCCTGGAGGCACCAGATGTACCTGATAAGTATGGAGTCCGGCTTCATCACAACCATGCCACTCTTGCCATCTTTTCTAGCTTTCTGGAATCCCCTAGAAAATCTGAGTCCCATCACTATAAATAATTTTTAATTCATTTCTACATTAGATTGACTGCAAAAGATATTTAAATATATGTATATTTAAATTACACAAATATTTACACATTGTAAAAATGTCCAGAGTGGCCAGGTACAGTGGTGGTTCACACCTGTAATCCCAGCATTTTGGGAGTCTGAGGTGGGCAGATTGTTTGAGTAGAGGAGTTAGACACCAGCCTGAACAACATGTCTAAACCTGGTCTCTACAAAAAATAAAAACATAAATGAGCCAGGCATGGTGGGACATGTCTACAGTCCCAGCTACTCAGGAAACTGAGGTGGGAGAATCATCTAAGCCCAGGAGGTTGAGGCCACAGTGAGCTGTGATCACACAACTATACTCCAGCCTGGATGACACAGTAAGACCCTGTCTCAAAATAAATAAATAAATAAAAATAAAAAGTGCAGAGTATTTAAGTAAAGACAAAGTAAAAGTCTCCATCTCTGCATTTCCCATCCAAATCCAAATTTGCAGAGATAACTGCTAATAATTTGGTGTGTATTCTTTCAAACATTTTTACTGTGCATAGCATGTACCAGCACAGGCTCTGAAGTTAGACTGCCTGGGTTGGAATCTGTCTCTGTCACTTTGTAGCCTTGTCACCTGAGACAAGTGTCATAGCCCTCCTCAGCCTCAGTTTTATCATCCTTAGAATGACAACAATAATAATATCTTCACATGGTCTCACTCATAAGTGGGAGTTCAACATCAAGAACAAATGGACACAGGGAGGGGAACATCACACACCGCGGCCTATGGGGGATAGGGGGACAAGGAGAGGGAGAGCATTTAGACAAATACCTAATGCATGATGTGGGGCTTAAAACCTAGATGACAGTTGATAGGTGCAGCAAACCACTATGGGACATGTATACCCACATAACAAACCTGCACGTTCTGCACATGTATCCCAGAACTTAAAGTAAAATTTTTAAAAAAGTGTCTTCCTCATAGATTGCCATAAGGATTAAGTAGATTTATACACATACACACACGAATGTACGCCTAATCCCTAACAAGCACTCAATGAATGTTTGCAAAAACAGGACTTAATTGAAGGTGATTTTGAAAGAAAAAAGTTCCTTAAAGGCTTTATTTCCAAAGAGAGATAAAGTAGAGAGGAGGTTAGTTTGTTGGGTCAGGCTAAGTTGGACTCTCAGCAATTCTGATTCTCTTTCTACCACGGATATTTCCCTTTCAAGAGAGTGAGTTTCCTGTTCTTCCCCAGTAAAAAGAATTGATGATGGTTAAGAACATGGTCTTTGGGGTCAGACACGCTTGTACTAGAAACCCAGCCCCTCTACTTACTAGTGTTGTGATATGTGATGTTGTATTACCTAACTTTTCGGAGCCTCAATATCTTTACCTATATAATCACAGCAGTTTTGTTTCAAGGATTATATGAAATATGCATGACTTTGCTTGGCTCCGTCAGCACTAGAATATGGTGGCTATGGTAGCTGCCACTGCATAAAGCAAAGGGTTCTGATGTATGATGTAGTCTGTATGTTTGTCCCCTCCAAATCTCATGTTGAAATGTGATCCCCGATATTGGAAGTGGGGCCTGGTGGGAGGCATTTGGCTCATGGGGATGGAGCCCTCCTGAGTGGCTTGGTCCCCTCCTCTCTTTAATGAGTGAGTTCTCGCTCTTAGTTCCCTTGAGAACTCACTGTTGTAAAGGGCCAGGTACCACTTGCTTTTCCTCTCTTCCTCCCTCCCTTATCATGTGATGCCTGTTCCCCCTTCACCGTCTGCCATGAATGGATCCTGAGGGCCTCACCAGAGGCAGATGCTAGTACCATGCTTCTTATACAGCCCGCAGAACCATGAGCCCAATAAACATCTTTTCTTTATAAATTATCCAGCCTCCGTTAATCCTTTATAGCAATGCAACAAAATGGACTAAGACAGGGCTTAATGCTTACTTTTCCTTTCTCTAGTAGAGGCTGAGAGCACAGGGTTGGCACCATCCTCTGAGGAGAATGACTTGACTTGGTTGTACTGGAGGTGGCGGATTCACCCATCAATTTTTTTCTATGACCTTTGGCAATCCGTCTTTCCTATGTTGGAATAGAGCTTTCTAGTCGACAAAGCACTTTCCAATGCATTTGCTCCACTGCTACGCTGCAGAAGAAGGAAGACACGGAAGGCATCATGAGCAACGGATTCACTTTGGTTTCCAGGTAAGAAAACTGAGGCTCAGAGAGCATAAATTCCTTGGCCAAGGTCACCTAGCATGTGGCAGAGCCAGAACTGGTACCACCATGCTGTGACAGGGCTGTCCTCCCACTTTTCCAATGAGACCAATCAAAGGCCACTTGGTAGTAAATGTAGTTTCCCCAGGATGCATGGATAAGTTATGGGCTCTGGGGTGGGGTCTGGCTCAGAGGAGATCCCTAACACACAAGTTGCCGTTATTGCCAGAGCATCTTTAGAGATTACCACCTCCACATCCACCACCATGACTCTATTTTAATCCATTATTTTCCTGTGTGGCTGATGAAGCTAGCAATACTGATGTAAAATGGTTATGAACACCAGGACAAAAAATATATATCTTTTCCTTACCAAGATGATCTATATGTGGAGAAATGTGGCTCTCCCTCTTCTATTCCATTCTCATATTTTGAATCAGGAGAGATTTTGCTTGAGAAACACAGTCAGGACAATTTCCATCTATAACTGCATTGTAAGGAAGAGGATAATGGACATTTCAATGAAAACGCCAATGCAATGTGAATAGGAATCAGTTCTTTTGCAATAGGAAGCAGCTACTTAGCTCAACAGGCAACAAACCTTTAGCTTGTGTTCATGAAAATGATGACTGTCTCTGGCTCCACTGAGATTTAACCAAGAGGGAAAAAAAAAGAATTTTAAAAGTTCAGATGTAGTTCATTCAGAGGTTTGTCTCCAGACTTCAAGAACATTTCCATTTTTCAAAAGGGCACACAAAGAAAGAGGCTGGATTCCTGTACAAAAGAACACAGATTCTCTAGATCATAAGGAACGTCTGAGCCAGTGGGCTGTTAGTTGTCTGTGCTTTGTGTCTCATGTCTATGAAACAGCAGGATTGACAATGACATGCCAGACTAACCATGATCAACCAGCCCCAGGGCCTGTGCCACGAACAGGACCGCACCACAATGGCAGCTCATTCTTCTACCATGGTCTAGCATTCATGCCATGCATGTGGTGGGTGTTATTTAGGGGAGAAGGAGGTAATAGTGAGACATGTGTTTTGTGTGTTAAGAGGACAGACACTAAGCTTGACCAACTATGATGTCTGAGTCGGTCTGGTGAACCAATCACGAAAAGCTCGAAAGACAGCTGCATAGTTACAAAGCTTCTGCCATTGGATGGTGGAGACTATGGCATCAGTCCCCACCGTATCTTCCATAGAAAACAGAATGAGGTGCAGTTGCACAGAAGTGGCTCCACCCTAGCTCCTCATGTTGCGCAAGGCAGACATTGCTAATATTCATTCCAGTTCCCATTCCCTCACCCCCGTTACTCACAGAGCTACAACTTTGTTCCAGAAGGAGAAACACCCAGATTAAAAAAACAAAAAAACAAAACCAAAAAAAACATTGCATTCACAGCCTCTCTTGCTGACAAGGGTGATCATAGGCCAAACTACAGTTCTGATCAATGAGAAATAGAGGTCTGGCAGACAGTTTTGCTCTCCTGATTTGGTGCCTCTCTATGTTAGATTGCAAGAATGGCCACACGTTCTTCCCTTTGTCATACTTTTGGAATTGACTTTGCAACTCCTCTCATTGAAAGGCAGTTTATTTTTTCACCTTTTGACTCTGGGCTTGGTTTTGTGAATTGCTTTGGCCAATGGTACAATAGCAAACAAGATGCAAACAAAAACAGATTGCATGATGGAGATTCCCTTCTCTCACTGTTCTTGGAAACCTGAAACTGCCATGTGAAGACACCAGAGCTGGCCTGCTGTATGATAAGGGACATGTGGCCTCATAATTCTTGTCTCTCTGGCCAATAGTATGTCAACAACCAGACATATGAACGATTCATACTGGATCATCTAACCTCCAGCCAACCCACCAGAAGTCTGCAGATGTGTGAGTGAGCCCCGCAGAGACCAGCTGAGCTAAGGAGAGCTGAAGAACCACTCATCAGACAGAATAGTTGTTGTTTTAAGCCACCAGATTTAGAGGTTTGTTTGTTACACAGCAGAAGAAAACAGATCTATACTTTTTCCCCATGCCACTTGCTTCTTCCTGCTTGGAATACAGACATGATACTGAAGGTGGAACAACCACCTTTGCAGCCGTGAGGACAAATGCTCTGGAGAAAGATGGAAGGGGCCTGGCAAAGTGATGCTAAGATGTACCTGATAGCTGCAGCATCCCACAACCGCCTGTCTCCAGACTTTATGTTCTGTGAGAAAAAGAAAAAACTGTGTTGTTAAGCCATTTGTATCATCCAGTTTTTAATTACAGACATCTGAATCCACTTCAGGTAGTTTAAGTAAAAAGCAGTTTATGAAAATATATCACTTAGTTTGTGGAGCCTCTAAAGATCCAGAGAACCAGTGTAAGATTCTACATAGCCAGGAAAAAGGGAAGCCAGATATAGCAGAGCCAAGAGAAAAACCCAGCCGCAGTGCAGGACCGTTCTACTAGAAATGGAAGTGTTGCCACCTACCATTGCAACCAAATTATTATTATATTATTAAGGGAATGAAAAGCAACATTTCCTCTTTTATCTTCAACTTTTATTTTAAGTACCTAGGTACATGTGCAGGATGTGCAGGTTTGTTGCATAGGCAAATGTGTGCCACTGTGGTTTGCTGCACAGATCAACCTATTACCTAGGTATTAAGCCCAGCATTCATTAGCTATTCTTCCTGATGCTCTCCCTCTCCTGCCCCCAACAGGCTCCAGTGTGTGTTGTTCCCCTCCCTGTGTCCATGTGTTCGCTTCATTTAGCTCCCACTTAAAAGTGGGAAAATGCAGTGTCCTGTGAAGGACATGATCTCATTCCTTTTCATGGCTGCATAGTATTCTGTGGTGAACACTAACATTCTCTCCATTGCTCCCCCAGAAGAACAGATGCCTCTGTCTCTGTACTTTCCACATCACTACTCCCATGTTTCTTACTTCTGTCCCAAAATCTCATGCAAGAACACCTATTTGGTGGAGCCATGTACTTCAATTACTTCCTCTTCAGGTACTTGGTGAGTGAGGGTTTCCCTAGCCCTCTAGGCTATGGGAATGGCCAAACATATGACACCCAGCACTGGACAGATGAGATAAACAGCAGTTTATTAGTCATATACACTCACTGTCCGAGGGAGGAAGACAGTGCATATCATACAGGGCCATATGAAGATTCCGTTTGGGAGCACAGTGAACAAACAGGGTCTGTGGGAGGCAGGCTTTGCAATAAAAGGGTGAGGTGAGGCCTGGTTCCCACGAGGGATGCAACTGGCTTGTTTGAATAGTTCCATGTGCTGGCAGGGGCCTGAAGCCCACCACTCAGGGAGAAGCAGACACTGGGCCTGGTCTCCATGACAAGGAGTGCTGTTTGCTTAGGGGACCTTATCTGCCACAGCGGAGTGGGCAGGGGACTTGAGATGAGGCTATTTGAGGCCTTCCCATGTTATTGATTCTTAATTTCAGGCCTTGTACTACACTACTTCTCAGGGAAGCTCCCTAGCTGGAAGAAGAATCAGAAATCTAATTTTAGCTTTCTATTCTGTAGCTCGGAAAGGCAGCTCAGGGGCTTGAGATAGGTGTTGAGTGGACAATATTCCACTTTTTTATTATTTAATATCCATGTACACCCTTCTTTCCATAATTAAACTTTTAAATGATAACAGCAGCAATATGCTCTTACCTTATACGATTAGCCCTTATACAAATGAAAATGTACGTCCCTCCCATGCAGAAGGAGAGGCTCCATGTCTCACCGTCAGTGCTTCCAGCTGTGGGTGATGCCTCTTCCTTCTCTAGCACAGTCACAATCTTACCTAGATACCCACTTACCTGGGGAATAAAAAAACAGCAGGGGAAAGGGAGGGGAAAACTGGAAATACACACATACACACACATCAGAGAAAGAAAGAAAATACAGGTAGCGACTATCGTCATTTTCTGCAGCTGGTAAGGGCAGTGACAAGAGGGCACAGCAGTGCCCAGCGGAAGTGTCAGTGATGCCAGGCAGATGTCATGGTCTGTGCAGAGAGTCCTGGAACAGTGATAAGAGACAAGTATGGCTCAACTAATTGTATGGGAGCACATATAAGGCTCTCAGAAGCTTCTGGAAATACCAGTGCGGGACTCTTTGCAGGGGTCTGGGTTCCTGCATTATAAGTAAGACAAGAGCAGATGCTAAAAGATATTTGTTAAAAGAAGCAAAAATACACAGTTAAAGCCCCCAAAAAATATCCAGTTGGGAAGACAATTATTCAGTGCACAAAATACCTATCCCCACTCCCTCCCCCACCAAAAAGAAAACCCCACATAACTTTAAGGATATCCTGGCTCTATAAGAAATACTGAGACAAGGAAGGAAAAAAGGAGCTGATGTGAGGTGTGTCCTCCTGGGGAGGACAACAGAGCATCATGATGTCCAATGGCCAGAACAGAGCCTCTGCTGTGCTTTCAGAGGACATAAGAGCTTCCAAGGCCCAGAGAAGTCAAGTGACTCACTCAAAGTCACACAGGCAAGGAGTGGCAGGCAAATATTTTTCTGGAGAGCACACCACAGCAAACCATAATGGAGTAACTTCCAGGAAATTGTTCTTAGTCTTGTTTCTCCTTGCACTTTTCACACTCCTGTCAGTCAAAGAAAAGAGGTACTGTCTAGTTATGATGAAGGCACTTGATTTCCTCGTGCCTCCAGTAGGCAGACTTTCCCATCAGTCACCTGTTTCTCAGATGAACTTTCCTGGCTAATGGGATCAGAAAACAAGTAGTTTCCGTTGTAACCATATCTTATGCATATGCCATGGAAAGGACACTTACCTGGAAGTCAGGAGACCCAAATTCTTCTCCTGGCATGGCCAGTGATTGCCGGAGGTTCTGAGCTGGTCACTTCCTCCTTTGGGGCTTCTGTTGTTTCATCTGCAAAATGATAGGGTTGGCCTGGATCCCTGGTTGTCCCATTGCTCCTTAGAAACCTAAGATTGGGCTGGGTGCAGTGGCTCACACCTGTAATCCCAACACTTTGGGAGGCTGAGGCAGGCAGATCACGAGGTCAAGAGATCGAGACCATCCTGGTCAATATGGTGAAACCCTGTCTCTCCTAAATATATATATGCACACACAAAAAAATTAGCTAGGCTTGGCGACACATGCCTGTAGTCCCAGCTACTCAGGCGGCTGAGGCAGGAGAATAGCTTGAACCCAGGAGGTAAAGGTTGCAGTGAGCTGAGATCACACCATTGCACTCCAGCCTGGGCAATGAGAGCAAAATTCTGTCTTAAAAGAAAAGAAAAGAAAATTGAGAAAAAGAAACCTAAGATTACCTGACAGTGTCTGAGCAGCAAAGGGAGAAACCAACTCGACAAGACTTTAGGTCCCTATTCCAGCTGAGTTTTCTATATTGGGGTTCCCAAGCTAAGAAAAAACAAATCACGTAGAGAGTTACCCAGGCCCTAATAATCTGTGATTCCAATGCATTTGGTTGATAGTTCTAAAGATAGCTTCTTGCCCACACGCCGCAAGTAAGTGAAATTTTGGATGGGCTAAAAATAAAGAACGCTGGTGTGATTTCCGGATTTTTTCAGAATGGCACAGAGTGGACAGAGAAAAATGTTTTGTGAGTAGGAAATTATGTTGCTTTCCTGCCAAGATTCAGCACATAAGCTTTTTTGTCCTTTGCAGCACCAGCTCCATTGTGAACACTATTTCACTGTATGTGCATCTGCCTTAAGGAAATAAACCGAAGGCTCTTAGAGATTGGGGCCACACGGTATCCAGCATGGAGATTAATCATCAGAACCTTCTAAAGAAGTCAGTGGGAAGGATGAGAGAGTTCAGTGTTCTTTGTTTCCTCCTCTAGAATCTTAGCCATATTTGGGATTTATTTAGTCACATTATAAATACCCTACTACTATGACAACTGGGACAGCTACACTATTATTAGGACAACTACATTATAAATAAATTTTAAGCAGAAGTTCTAGGCAAGTGAATATACCCACCTTTAGTTCAGAACAGCTGTTAAGTAGTCTGGTAGTAGAAGAGTTGTAAGAAAACAGAGATTCTCAAATTGTGCTGTTTGGTATTTGTTAAAGAAAAATTGGCCCAGAGATGGACATGGTGGCTCACACCTGTAATCCCAACCACTTGGGAGGTGGAGGCAGAGGGATCACTTGAGGCCTGGAGTTCTAAACTAGTTTGGGCAACATAGTGAGATCCTGTCTCCAAAAAAAAAGTAGTAGTAAAGTAAAAATAGTTTCTAATGCTTTTAACTGTTAGCTAATGAAGTAAAAACAATGATAAATGGGACACAGAGTAAAATGTAAGGAATGATATATAGGAATCAAAATAATTTTAATTTGTATATAGATGAGCAAACTGAAAGGTACCATTAGTATCGTCTTCAGGTGCATGGAGATGTTTTGTGAATTAGATTCTCCATGGTCATTTTCAATATTCCAAAAAGAATATGAAACAAACTTATGTTTAGGAGAAAAGACTTGGTTTATTAATAGAAGTGAATCAAGACTTTTCTTTTTTGTAATAAAACAGTAAGGTGGACAAATAAGGTCACCCTCAGATCTCTTGCCATCTGGCCACCTGTCTCGGACATCTGTCCATTTCAAGGCAAATGGCTGGAGAGGGGGATATTCATGGGATCTGCATTACACTGATGAGTGTACATGGAGCATCTTAGAAGTATGTGCTGATGGAGTTCTTACCAGCCTATCACATCTGTAAAACGAGGGGTGCTTTTAAAACCTTTTCCTAGACATAATCTCATTTGGGCTGTGAGAAAAGTTCTGAGGCAGCATTTTCCCTGTGTAGGTGAAATAACAGAAACTCAGGGATGTAGAGAGGTGAAGGGGCCTAACCACAGCCAGGTGGAAATGAGTGGCAAGGGCAGGTAAGCCCTGCTGTCATGGCCAGCCATGGACCCCAGCACTGCAGAGTGAGAGACGCCTGCCAGCAGAGGGCAGTACTGACAGGACGGCGCTTGGGGGATGGAGAAGGGGACCACCTGGTGAAGAATGGCTGACTGCCAAGGAGTCGGTCTCTAAAGAGGAGCTTGTTGCCCCAGAGCATGATCAGGCTTTGGGATCGGACTCTCCCCTATTCAGTTGTATTAGTCCGTTTTCATGCTGCTGTTAAAGACATATCTAAGACTGGGCAATTTACAAAAGAAAGAGGTTTAACTGGACCTACAATTCCACATGGCTGGGGAAGCCTCATGATAGTGGTGGAGGCAAGAAGGAGCAAGTCACATCTTTACATGGATGGCAGCAAGCAAAGAGAGAGAGCTTGTGCAAGGAAATTCTTCTTTTTAAAACTGTCAGATCTTGTGAGACTTATTCACTGTCATGAGAACACCATGGGAAAGACTTGCCCCCATGATTCAATTACCTCCCACTGGGTTCTTCCTATAATGTGTGGGAATTCAAGATGAAATTTCAGTGGGGACACAGCCAAACCATATCACATGTTCATAGACTTCCTAAGAGGTCCTTTCAACAACTCACTTTACAGAGGTAGACACCAAAGCCACACCATCCATGTATTTACAGCAAGAAGGATCTCTTTCCCCAGTGACTGGACCACTCATGTCCATCCACGGCTGATGAGCTATGCAGGAAGTAGAAGCTAAGGACAGGACAGGCTCCTGGAGCTGCCAGGGTGGAAAGGAGGCTTGGACTTGAGCATAAATTCCCTGTGAAGATTTCTAGCTGTCTGTCTGCCTTTGATAGGGCCCCAAGTCTTATTTCTTTATTGTGCTCAAACCAGCTCTTAGCAGTCCTGTGCACATTCATGCTCATATTCCATTCCTAGACTCAAGCTTTATTATTTTTTATTTTATTTTATTTTATTTTTTGAGATGGAGTTTCGCTCATTACCCAGGCTGGAGTGCTATGGCACGATCTCGGCTCACCGCAACCTCCGCCTCCTGGGTTCAAGCAATTCTCCTGCCTCAGCCTCCCGAGTAGCTGGGACCACAGGCACGTGCCACCATGCCTAGCTAATTTTTGTATTTTTAGTAGAGACAGGGTTTCACCATGTTGACCAGGATGGTCTCGATCTCTTGACCTCGTGATCCACCCGCCTCGGCCTCCCAAAGTGCTGGGATTACAGGCGTGAGCCACCGCGCCCGGCGACTCAAGCTTTAAAATCAAGGTTTTAAAAATTACACACACCAGGTCGTCAATCATTGAAGTTTTGTTTTGTTTTGTTTTTCAAATTTTTTAGAGACAGGGTTTTG
Source organism: Alouatta palliata (assembly GCA_004027835.1). Lineage (NCBI taxonomy): Eukaryota > Metazoa > Chordata > Mammalia > Primates > Atelidae > Alouatta > Alouatta palliata. The sequence goes on from PVKV010021689.1 coordinate 20,527, forward strand.
CTCTGTTGCCCAGGCTGGAGTGCAATACTCACTGCAGCTCACTCCTGGGCTCACTCCAGGGATCCTCCTTATCAGCGTCTTTAGTAGCTAGGACTATGGGTGCATACCACCACAGCTGGCTAATTAAAAACAATTTTTTGTAGAGATGAAATCTTCCAATGTTGCTCAGACTGGTCTTCAACTCCTGGCCTCAAGCGATCCTCCCACTTTGGCCTCCCAAAATGCCGGGATTACCAGTGTGAGCCATCATACCTGGCCTGGTCATTGAAGTTTTTATATGAAGATTATTTGCAGCTATGGAATCAGATCCAGCTTGGATAAAAATTTTATTAAAATGCCCTGCAAAATATTTATATATCCTACCCTATACCTTTAGTGATTAGATCTACTAGCATCCTTCAGATACTACATTTCTTTCCCCTGGTCAGTGCTGAATGTACCAGGCTATTCTGCCCTTTGTATTATATTTTGTAAGATACTATCCCTCACCTTTTCAATGGCCCATTCTTTCTGTATCATATTATTCTGCATTATATTATATAATATATAATTATATATGTGTGTGTGTGTGTGTGTGTGTGTGTGTGTATTCTGCATTAACATTATTCTGATTGCAGTTCAGTCCAGGCTATTTGGAGATATATTGGTGCCACTCTCAAGTTTAAGGGACAGCAATATGTCTAAGGGTGGGGGTATTTGAGTATAAGAGAGTTCGAGGCAGCAAAGGAGCCCCAAAGAATCTGGGATTTCTCCTACAGTCCACTGTGGGGGTTCGATCAGGCTGGTGGGAGAAATTTTAGTTATAGAGAATATACACAAACCTTTTTGGAAGGCCTGAGGGTTTTTATTATAGTACTTGGCTGAAGGCAGCCTTGTCCCCTTAGTTAAATAAATTAGGGTAGAAACTAAGGAATGTGGGGAGTTTATCTAACTTACTTGTTTACTCATGTGGTCCTACATCTAACCTTTGATCATTCCAGATGGCTCTCTCAGGGGAGGTTAACCAAGGATATTACCCACTAATGATTTCTGCTTTAGGCCTCAGGACCTGGCCTTTAATCTTTACCCTCTGGTGGTGTTAAATCAAAGTCTTTGTCACTGAATGTGTGCTGAATGAAGGCCAGCAAGGCCAGGGAGACGGGGCCAGTGGCCATTAACTCCTTCAGGTGAGAGGCCATGAACATGCCTAGACCAATCTTTGACTGTATTCTATGTTTCAGTGAATTTATTCATCTGTCTTGCAGTTTGGGTCTGAAGGAAAGACCCCCACTGTCCATCAGATTATATCCTGTAGACAAACACTAATAACTGACTCTATATTCCTTGATATGTGATTTTCTTGACACATTCATTTTCTTTTTGAACAATTTCTAAGTTTGCTTTGAACAAAGCAGGAGCCACATTGCTAGAGAGCTGCCTGTCCCACTCCCAACTCAGCACTCCCCATCAATCCCCATCTTCCTTACCACCAGCCCTGCTGTAGCACATAGTGATGCCTTCTCTTCTTTTCAACCCATAGCTCCCTTGGTTTGACCTTGCTTTGACCTTACCATGATTTCTTCAGGCCTCAGTCTCCCATCTGCAGGAGGGTCTTAGACTTCACAGTCACCAACATTTCTGCCAACTCTAGATTCTCAGAAAGATACTCTCAGGAAAAAGAACCCCAAATTAAGCAAACTGACATTGACTTTTGTTTCTGTTCTTTCTCTTTATTCTGTAACTGCCAAGTCTTTAGGTATTTGAAACCAAGTGCAAAGGGTTCCCTGTGGGTTTAATTTCAGTTGCTCCCTGTGTATTTTTTATTATGCACTTACCGAGGGACCAGTCTCTGTAACTGTCCCCCAGGCACAAGTGTCCTTTTAGTTCTCAGAAGCTTGGCAACCCACATAAAATCTTCTAATTAAAAATGTGCATTTCAAGAAAAATTTGAAGTCACACCCCCATACGGTGGAAGAAAGGAGCCCTGTTAAACTCTCCACACATACAAGAATGAATCTCATTGTTAGAAAGACATTTTCTACTCTACCAATCCTTGCTCCAGATTTCAGAATCCACCTCAGGCACTGAAGCTTCAGATTATCAGCCCCGTGGCTCATAAATACGACCTCCATTTTCCATCTGTTAGCTCCTTCACACAGAGACTCAATTCAGTATACACATCCTGAGAACCCTCATGTCTGACCTAATGCTCACAGTCACTGAGGACCCAAGGTGGCGTACTACAAGGGCTCAGTACTTAGACTCTGAATGAGTCAGCTGTGGTTTGGATCTAGGTTCTAGAGTACACTAACTTCATGACCTTTTGGATCCTCAGTGTCTTCATCTGCAAAACAGATGGAACCTTCCAGGTGAGGTTGTTGTGATACGTTCATGAGGTAATACATGCAAAGCATCAGCTCAATGTCTGATCCCTAGCAAGTCCTTAACAAATGTTATTTATGATCATGATCAAAAAAGGGAAGATGACAGATTAATTTATTCAGCAGGAACTAACCAAGAGCCTTTTGTGTTCCACACACAATGCTGGGACAATGGATATGCATTGGTAAACAAAGCAGGCATAGTAGCTATTCTCATGGAACTTGCAATCTCGTGGGAGAAACAGTCTCTATAAAACAAACAAACCTATAAATATATAATGACAAGTTGTGGTAGGTGCTATGAAGAAAATGAACTGGTGCCTGAAAGTGCTTGGGAAGTGAGTGTGGGCAGAACGATGTGGCCTTGGAAAGAAGAGGGTTCACAGCACAGAAAATACTCTTGTGAAATGAGGTGGTCAGGGCAGCTTTCACAGGACAGAAGAAGGAGCCCAGGAGAAAGAAACACATTTATCAGAAGGAACTTAGTTTTGTTTCATTATTGGCTTACAATATTTTAAAATTTGAGAGTTTAGCAAAAATGATCCAGCCCAAACCTTTTATTTTAAATATGGGTAAACTGAGGCATGGAAAATGAGTTGCCACCAGTCATATAGTTAGTTCATGAAAGAGCAGGCCTTAGAACTCTAAGGTTTTGGACTTTTCGTTTGTCTATTCCTATCCTTTATTTCTTCTTAAATATATCAGAACATCCAGGGCTTTTTCTTGAAGGAAGTTAGAAAGTAGTATCAAGGATTTCTTCCTGATCCGTCACTAACAATGGTCCTTTCTTGAAATTTCTTGGGGGAAAAAGGTATAGGGTGAAGATCCTATGAAAATCCTGCAAATGTGAAGCTGTTTGAACTTGGGTAAGCTCTACCTTCCTTCATCAACGCCTTCCCGTTTGAGTACTCGCTCTCTTTCAGCACTTGGGTTATGTTAGAATCATGTTCCCATCCAATTCCAGAATAATCAGAGATCTAGAGCTTGGAGCTGGCTGTGCAGGCTTGAAGACCTTGACCACTGAGCCCTACCCTACACTGAACCCCACACAGGACCAGTGCACTGACTTCTGGGGCCTGCTCACCAACCCTGTGTCTGAAAATGTTCTCACCATGACAATGGCCATCTGCTGCCTCCGTCGACACTCAGATATGACACAGAAGGATGTAGGATTCCAGCCAGCCCTGAGTGGGGTGGGTGTCCCAGCTGGAAGCAACATGTACTTCGATGGGTTTCGGTTTGAACTCCAGCTTGGCTCCTTATTAGTAACTTCAGGCAAGTTATTGAATCTCTGAGGACCTCGGTTTCTATAAATATAAAACAAGAATTTAGATCTAACTTTCAGGGTTGTTGGAAGGCAATGAAATAAGTACCTAAGATCATAAATGGCATGTGATATTCAACAACTATTCATCCTTATTTACTTAGTAAACACATGCATAACACTCTGTAATAGGCTCTGTTCTAAGAGCTTTACAAACATTAATTGAGACCCCTTCTAATTTCCCTGTAAAGATGACAGCACTGACAGTAAGAGGGGTTTCATGGAGCAATGGGCTATATCAGAAGGTCTTGGCAAATAGAAACACCTTATCCTCAATGAAAACTGTTCACTCTGCCTCTCATGAAGCTAGGAGTTTTTCTAGACTCCTAGTTAGTGCTTTACTTAGTTCAGATTATTAGCCACATGGGTCATAAGTACTGACTATTGTGATGATTAATAATATTGATAATTTCATGATACATATTGACTGGTTAATATGCTCTAGCATGAACTCTTGTGTTTTCCTGACCCATTCACCTTTATTTTTTATAGTAGACATAAACTGGAGCCCATGCCTGTCACACTAAGTTACTTGTACTTCCCAAAGGCCATGCTTCTCCTCTTTGCCCATGCTGCCCTTAGTCACGAGTTTGCCTGGCAACAGTCTTTTAAGCCTCATCTCAATTGTCACTTTATCTTGGCCTGTGAGATCTTTCCTGACCTTCTGTGTTGCATAGATAACTCCCTCCTAGGGGGACCTTTATACCCAGCCCGTGGCCCAGAGATACAATCCTCTATACCCTGCCCGTGGCCCTGAGATACTATCTCTATAAGATTGTATCTCACTCAATGGTATCTCTAGCACCTGGTCCAGTAGCCCATAGTTAGGCAGAAAGAGAGAGAGAAAAGCAAGGAAGAAATGCAGGAAGAAGGTAGGAGGAAAGAAAAGAAAAAAGGAAAAGAAAGAGGAAGAAGGAAGGAGGAAAAGAAGAAGACTTCACTGGTTAATCAGCCAATGATCATATTAAAGCAGCTTATCATTGCTGGTCACTGTTACCCACCCTCACTACCCTGCAAGGTAGAAAGTGGAGACGTGGAAATGCAAATGCCAGATGCAAAATGGTTGTCTGACTTGGTAACCAAACAGCCATGTTTCTGGTGTTCTAGAAGACAGATGCTCTCCTCAAACATGAAACTGTGTCCTCCCTCACTCTCTTGAAAACTACACAAGACAAAACATTTCCAGAGCTGGAGGCAGGATAGATGAGCTTGGGAGATCAGGACCAAGGGCTGGTTTCACGAGCGCAAGTCACCCCAGCTCACTCTTTTACTGAGGGGAGACATTGAACGAGCACAGGGCAAACTGGGGTGCACCAGGTGGGGCTTTCGTGCAGTGGAGGCCTCTGTGCCCTGAGATCCCAGCTCTTCTGCACCTCTGTGTCTGCCCTCAATCCCAAAGTTGCCCTTCTTGGCATTGACCATCCTCACATGAAGCTGGAGCTGAAGCAGTCAACAGGCCATGGTGGGGATGCAGTGAGGGTATGAATCGATTGAGAGCAGGAAGCCTTCATTCATTCATTCATCCATCCATCATCCATTCATTTACTCATCATCCATTCACTCTACATATGTTCCTTGATTGACTAATATATGTTGGAGATACACTGATGCAAGACAAAGCCTTGCTGATGAGGAGCTCCAAGTCCTCCCATCTCTGTGTGTCAAGTCCTCATCTATAAATGAGAAGCATGAATACTTTCGAGGGCATTGTTCTTTATGAGAGCACTTCATAGTTAAATGAATTCTCCCTTCCATAAATTTAAAGCAAACCCACACAATTTTGCAGATTTGTTTGGGAGACTTGTAAACACACTGAAGATCATTTCATGAATACTGGGTCAGAAATTCTTGGGCAAGAATATGGTTCTATGTCTTCCTACCCAAAATTCTTTCCTTGATTCTATAGTACAGCTGCTCCAACAGAGACTCCTTTAAACATGGTATTTTCTAACATTAAACAAAGGTTTCAGTCTTTGACGGAGGCAGGCACAAGAGAGCATCTTGTTTCAAAGCAATGCAAGGAAACCAACTGGCAGGGAAGAAAGTGGGTGGGAGGAATACAGAGTGCCCTGATCTGCCAGCTCACCACCTTCCACATCCACTCCCATACTCAGCCCTGCCTTGCTAAGGGGGACGCAAGAAGCCCTGTGTCTGTAGCTCACCCGGCTTAACAGGGAGTCAGTCTGGCTGCCCAGCCTTCTCCGACTTGCATAGCTCAGTTTCTACTGCCTGGAGTCCTGCCTCGGGGATTCAGGTTTTGCTTCTCACTCTGGACTAACCTCAGCACTGAGTGTTTTCCCACCCAGCCCTGTTTTGCCCTTCGCTTTGTCATGGCTTCCATCAAGATCTCACACTTCAGACTTCTGCTAAAGGCATGCACAGCCTGGCCTGAGCATTTCCTCTGGGCTTGGCTTCTCTGTTGCACACAAGCAGAAATTTCTACAGCCCTAATAGCCAATGGCCAAGGCAGCAGGGTCCTCCCTGGCTGTTTGAGTGTTCGGTTCCCACTACGCTCCCTGTCTGGAATGCCCCCTTCTGTCATGTCATCTCTGGCCCATCCTGCATCCTCCTGTCCCCAGACAGGACACTTGGGAGTCAAAACAGGAGCTGAAGAGCTAGAACAGGGCTAGGGTGAGACACGTGAGGCATTTGGAGCCTGAAACTTAAAGAAATGCTCGTGCTTAAAGTGTGCGCTCCGGGCCCCTCTCTTACCTCCATTCATTTCGCCCTGGTGAGAGACCTCCACAATCTGGAATAGATTTATGCACTCTCTAGACAAGAATATTATTAATTTCTGTTTTGATTACTGGAAGGGACCACATGATTATATATAAGAAATCCTACTGCTTGGAGAAGAAAACTAATGGAGAAAGGAAAGTATTTTGTATCAGGAGCAGCAAGTGTCGTGGCTGCTGATTAATCCCTTCGTGAAAAACGGCATTTTTTAACGTTGACATGAGTAATCACACCTTTTCTTTCCATAATAGTTTAGCATTTCCTGTTATAATAATTCAAGCCTAATGCCTCACTCAAGGAAGCAGAAATGTCAGCATGCTATTCATTTTCTCCACGTTGCCCCATTTGTTTCTTCATAAACTCCAGCAGAATCTGCCACTGGGCTGTCGGACCTTAGTGATTCACGGTGGACGTCAACTGAGATTCTAAAAGGGCATTGCCTGGAAGGACCGACACACAAAGGACGTTTCTCAAGTTGATGACAACTCAATGACCCGGCGACTCGGTCACAAGTCTCTTGAGCTGTGCAGTCCTCTGCTCTTAGACTTTCAAGGCTATTGTCTACGGAAAGGCAGGGTGGAATAGAGGGAAAATCCCAAGCCCAGGGCTCAGGTTTCTTGGGTCCTCATTGCAGCTCTATTGTCCAATTTTTCCAAACTTCTTGACTTCCCTGGGCTTTAATTTTCTCATCTGTACAGAGAGAAAACTGGCTAAGAACAGATGCAAAATGATTGTCATGCTGTGGCAATCAAATAGCCATGTTTCAGGTGTTCTAGAAAACAGGTACTCTAACATGAAATTCTGTCTTCTCTTACTCTCTTGAAAAACAAATAAGACAAAACATTCCCAGAAATGGAGACAGGGCAGATGAGCTTGGAAGGTCAGAGTCAAGTGCTGGTTTCACTACCTCTGCTCACCCCAGCTCATTCTTAGGCTGAAAAGAAGCAGGAGAACAGTGGGAACCTGATGGTGGTCCCCAAGGGAAAAATGATCAGTGAAGACAGTTTCACACTGAAAATTCCATGGTGCCCCTTGGTGTGACTATCAGGGTTTTAAGTTATTCTTGAGAGTTTCTTGAACTCTTTTCTGTCTTTGTTTTCTAAAAGAGTTTGATGATGGCAGCAGGAGCTCAGATTCATGTCTGAGTTACCATTCTGGTTTGCCAAGGTGGTGGAGGAATGTGGAAAGACACCGCTGCACTACAGTCCTGTACTTTTGACCTGTACTCTAAGGCCTTTCCCTTCCTTCCTTGGGGCATCTCCCCATACAGGAGCTTCATGCCAGCTTCCCCTCTGCTGGGGTTGCCAACTCATGAGTGCCTGGGGGAGGCCTCCACACCAGCCCGCCAGCACAGGCTCCTTTCCGTGAAGGCTTCTGACTCATAGCTGCTGTGTAACGTGTGGCACCCCCAGACAGGAACACATCTTGTAAATTGCGTTGGGGGTTGCTTCTCTAGTCTTCCTTCTGCATACCAGATCTGGAGGTGGCAAATGGAATTGAATTCTTTACAGGTTAAAGAGCATTTAACTCTACCTGGCAGGGCTCTTTAACTCAGACTTTAGTTGTTTTTTTTTTTTTTTTTAATGTATCTATACGCAGAGGTAGATTTCATAATAGGCAACATGACTAATATTTGCAGTATTGTTTTGATTCTATCAGTGCAACCGGTTCACTGAGTGTCTAAACATCATTAAGATTCTAAACTTTTACTTTGAAGAACATATTAAGAACAAGTTCTAGTACTTTTTTCTGGACATGATTTTTTCTAACTACTTACAGAAAACAACAAAGTGGGATAAGATTGGTAGGTCTGATCTCATTTGCCAATGCCAGTTGATGTATCATGGCTTCCTCGTGGCTGTGTTGAAAGGGATCGTGAGACAGTGACTTGGCAGGAAGAAGTGCCTAGTGGATGAGCAATGCCTGCTCCGGGCAAGGAGGGGACCAAACAGCATGTGTGCCACTTTTAGACCCTGCCTGGACAATCATCTCTTTCCACTGCCTGCTTTGTCCTCCTACTTCAAACCAGAGGGCAAGGCATGACGTCCCACCAACAGGATTATTGTCTATGACGGAGGAAAGTCACACAAAACTATGATTATTTCAGTGTTAAAACAAACTGGAGGGTAAGTTATTATGTAATTCTGGGGCCTTGCTTCCACATCAACATATCGGTGGATTCTGTTGAAAATGAAGTCATTTTAGCGGGGACTAAAATGATTTAGTTGGGACTTCCTAACAATGATAAGAAGGGGAATAGAGAAGGAAGTAGAGATGTCACACAATTTGCTACATAGTTATAACTGCACATACAGCAAGTTACAGATGACTCTTACAGGATCCTAACGCTAACCACCATTTCCTCCTTACTAAGAAAGTGGCAGACTCTTAGCCCTTCAGGACTGCAGTAAATCTGGCCAATTTTGTGTGTGTCCTATTTAAGTTTTTTTTCTCTTTTCTATTTCTTTTTTCTCTGTCACCCAGACTGGAATGCAATGATCTAATCATAGCTCACTGCAGCCTTGGACTCTTCTGGGCTCAAGTGAGCCTCCCATCTTGGCCTCCCAAGTAGCTGGGACTTCAGGCACATTCCATCATGCCTAGCTAGTTATATTTATTTATTTATTTATTTATTTTGTAGAGATAGGGTCTCACTATATTGCCCAGGTCAGTCTTGAACTCCTGGCCTCAAACAATCCTCCTGCCTTGGCCTCCCTAAGAGCTGGGATTACTGTGAGCCACCGTGCCCAGCCCTATTTAGATGTCTTGATCTTGGTTTACCACTGCTGTCTCCTTTGCCTCCTAGTACTCGTTCTTATGTCTTTTTATGCTGGAACAAGTTCTTCCTTCCATAAGGGCCTGCACCAAATGCTGAGAACTGTTTCTCCATCTGCTCTTGCTTTGGACTTTGAAGACTGAGTCCTCATTAATTGTACTTCTATAGCTCTAGATCTCTGCCTTTTAAATTGTTAATTACTTGAAATTTAAAGAGGCTCGTGCTGCCTGTGAATCTCAAAAAACAACAACAACAACAACAAATAAAAAACTCTCCTATCCTCCTACCACCTGCAAACCTTGGGAATCCATCCGTCTTGTACACATCATGGTGCCTTCTGTTCCTCTGCTCTGGTCACTGTGCTGCCTGGCTTATGCTGTGGCTAGAGACAGGATTTCACTGGTTAAGAGAGAACATATTTGAAGTGCAATAGGAAGCAGAAAAGACTCTAAAATGGATGGATTCAGTGATATTTTCAGGGGTCAACCTCAAACGCACTGTCCTCCCTGCACAGCAATGATATATTCAACTGCCTGACAGTAGGAAGAACTGAAATTCTTGCCATTATCCTGGTGTCATCTTTGTGGGGTAAGTTGGTTGCCCTCTGAGGACTCCTGAGCTGGAATCCTGAGCAGAGGTGATAGGCTGCTCTAGCTGGGAGATCAGTCCCAGTTTGGACCTGTCTGTGTTCACTGGGATTGTTTCTGGAATGCAGGGGATAGATACATTCTCACTGAGAGAAGTAAGAGGGAACAGGATCAATTTTGGCAGGCTTTATGGAAACTGAACGTTCATTGAAAATACAAGGGATTTCTAGGAACTTTGAGTTCCTCTGTCTACCCTGGTGCTGCTGCTTACTACTGCTAGAAAGTCGCCATGGTATTAAGTACTCCTGCACGTCTCTGCTTTTGCAGGCAGTGAAGGTGTCATCTGTTAATTATTTCTCAGTGTGACTGGAGGGCAAGTCAGCCCATAGAGATGATCTGATTAGTTTGGCCTATCAGCATCTAGGATGAGTGTCCCTCTTGGGCAGAGGTCTTGGAATGCCACTTAGACCACTCAGCAGCCTTCCAGCCTTGCCCCTCCCAGTGCAAACAGCTGGGAATTGGCTAAGTGGCACAGAGCAAAGTGACCCATGCAAAACGATCCCTTAGAAGAGGCAGTGTTGTGGCAGGCACTCCTGGTGCCTTGGCCCTGTCTGCATGCTGCAGTCTTGCTCTGGCTGCGTGGCACCTTCCTTCCTTATTCCCTCACAGTTACCCTCTCTCCTTTGTCTTCCTACCCGTGGTGCTTTCTCTGGAATGCATCCTCCTTTGCACGTCACCACATCACTGAGTGTTGCCACACAAAAGCCACAGCCAAAGCTTCCTCTTTGGAGGTTTTTTTGGGAAAAGTGCTGTCGGACCCAAAAGAGTATTTTCTAGCCTTAGCCCTGCCTATTTCTGTTTATTATTGCCCGCCTAGTTCTCATCCTTGTCATTGTTCCCTGCCTTGGTTTATTTAATGCCAGTTCCCTTTAAATTTGGTTTATGCAGTCCCACCTCCTGTGTGCTTAATTGAGGGGTCATGGAATGCAGATAGCATCATCTGATAACTCTGTTATTGAACATTATTCTGAGTGCACTGGAGGTTAACTGCATAAGATGCAGCCCTCCCTTCCATCCTCACCCCCTGCATGAACCTGAAGGGAAAACGACTTGCTTCAGTGAAATCATAGGGAAAGATGTATTCTGGAATATTTGCAAACTCTCAGCCCAGTGCCTGCCACCTTTCATGTGCTGAACAACACACATCTGTTGGATACCTGGATGAATGCTTCACCATGTTGTTAAGCACGTAGGGGCTATGGCAGTTCAAGTAAGGCATGACGATATCCGCTGGAGAAGTCAGGGAGAGTTCCAATAGAAGGCAGGACAGGAATGTGCTGGAAGGTGTGTTAGGACCTCCCTGGGCAGTCTGAGGGCAGCAGGAAAAGCAGGCTAAATGGGAACTACTCAGTCCTCTGATGAAAGCTGCTGCCTCTTGGAGTTAGCTATTATGGTGATGACTGCTGCTGTCATTATGGCAAAATTTACTCTAAATAGAAATCTATAACTATCTCAATGAGCCCTAAAGACAGGCTTAGTCATCATGGCCACCAAATGTCGTCACATACATTAAGTGCCCCTGTGTGTCCAGAAGCCCAGCCGCCCTGCCAAGTGCGTAGCCTCTCACTTGCTCTCGTCATCTGGGCTTTCGGATGTGGAAACAGAGATACAAAGGAAGAAATCTGGCCTTAGAATAAAAGGAAATTTTACTCTCTGCACTGGATTTTTGCTATTGTGGATCACAGAGATGTTTAGATGTGAATTGACCACTCGTTCATTTGACAAATAAATATGATATCAATGCAAGAGTCATAAGGGGTTAGAGGAGAGAGGCAGCATTTCATAACTAATTACACTTACTTCTGTAATTATAATGGGGATCTGACCTTGTCCAGAGCAGGGAAGAATGTTTCCTTAAGTACTTGATGTTTCGAAGGACAAGAAAGTCGGGCAAGTCATTGAGTAATGATGATCCATTTTTTCTAAGAGAAAAGTGAATTGTTTAGAATGTTACAGTTCCCTGCAGTAAACCCCTTTGGCTATTTTTGACCCTTCAGAGTTTGGTTAAGAAGATAATATGCTGACCACAGCAACTGCTCCTGATGCAAAAGGTACAAACCTCATCACAGTAGCTTTCACTCAGAGCACCCACCAGAGGCCAGACTCAGAGTCTCACATGCCCCCATCCGATGCTGTTACTTTGTCTCCAAGAGTTAGGTTGAGAAGAACACACACATGCATGCGTGCACGCATACACACACACACATGCACACACATTCAGACATGCATACACACACATACAAACACACACACACATACGCATACATACATACACAGCACAGAGCAGCAGGTGTTCCTATCTACTTTACAGCTATTTTTTGAATGTTTCCATGCTCAAAGTTCTGCATATGGCTGAACATTCCATGCACTGAGATATCTCACAGGAACTTCAATTTTTTGACTTTTTGGTACCCATTATGCCCCCAGTTACCTCTGTCTTCTCCTTCCAAGCAGTTTCATGCCAAGCTTTCTACCTCCCTCACCCCCAGTGCCTTCACTTGTCAACACATAGGCTTTGAGATCATCAATGCTTATGTTTTATTCTGTACCTTGTAAGGAAGCTGTGGAGCCCACATGGGTGGCATTTCCAGTCTGTCAAAGCTGGGGTCCAACCATGAATGGAGAAGCTTTGGCTGCTGTCAAAAGCAATACCGCCAAGCAATTCTCCTACCTCGACCTCCCAAGTAGCTGGAATTACAGGCATGTGCCACCACACCCAGCTAAGTTTTGTATTTTTTTTTTTAGTAGAGGTGGGGTTTCATCATGTTGGCCAGGCTGGTCTAAAACTCCTGACCACAAATGATCTGCCCACTTTGGCCTCCCAAAGACTTTTATAAAGGTGCTTATCCCACTCATGAGGGCTCCAAACCTAGGACCTAACCACCTCTCAAAGGCCCCACCTCCTAATACCATCTCTTAAGGATTAGAGTTCTGACATATGAATTTTAGGGGAATATAACCACTAAGACTATAGCACTATCTAAAAATGAAAAGTCAAGAACAGCAATGTGAGCATGCCACAGGGAGACAGGGAAGAGCTGAAGTGGCTGCCTTTCATCCAAGTGGGAGCCTGGTTGCTAGTCAGGTGGGAAGGGCGGGGAAAGTACCTTTTTAAACTATGGGCATGCACTGCTTGGATGTAAAATAGAAACAGTCTAAAATAGAATGAAATAAAACTCAGTGACATCTCCTTCAAGCCCCTTTGCAACACGCCCAAAGGCTAACTCACTTCATTTCAGAGTATACAAAAATTCTTGCTACTTCACATGCTGTATGCACTTTCTGCAAACAAGATGTTCTTCAAACGTGCATGCAATGTCTTCTGCACATATACCCTCCGCCCAGTGTTGCCCTTCCTCCCCTTTCCACTTGGCCAGCTTCTATTGTTCTCTCAGACCCAGAGTTATAAATCACCTCCTCCAAGAAGCCTTCCCTGGTTCTCTCATGACTGAGTCAGTTGCTCCCCAGTCTGTATCCTCACAGCATTTCTGCCACTGTGCTGCAATCTGTAGCAGGTGTGCCTGTCTTTAAGCTCAAGAGGGGTATGTCTAATTCACCCTCGTAACTCCAGCATCATGACACAGTGCCTGGTACATAGTAGCTTCTTTATAAGTATTTACTGAATACACAAAGAGCTCCTCCTTCAATGCTAAGCAAAAAGTGAGAAAAGATGTAGCCTTGCTTCTGAATGATTGTCAGACAGCAGAGTGGCATCGGAGCCAATGCATAGAGCTGGCCAGGATGGGAGCTCCCAATTGGAATGAGGAGACAAAACAGTCCCAGGAAAGAAACAACCACAACCAGTCCCAGAGAGGAGTCCAGCCTGCCTATGGTGGGCACCCTGGTGCCAGGAGGGGCAGGCACAAGAGAAAGCACGAGAATTGTCTCAGTGTTTTGGGACAACCACTTTTAACTTTAATGTTAAACAGTGACAGGACCACTTACTTAGATGTTGCCCTACTATTCCTCTTTTTGGGTTGAGAGGATCAACATCATTGACATTTTTAACTATGTGACCTTCCCTGAAGCTATTTCACTTGGCTCACAGTCTACGAGCTGGGACTTCCCCAGCGTCATGTTAACTCCCTCCTTGTTGTGCCCACAGCACCTGGGGGTATCCTTAGCTTTGCCCTCTCCATGCCGCACTGTGCAGGTTTTGCTCCTCCATAGGCGGTGAGCTCCTTGGAATAAAAGTATATCCCATCCTAAGTCTTCATGTCCAGTACATGGTTATGGAAAAAATGAGTGGATGGTTTGTGAATTCCTCCTTCCCTTGGTCAGAACTGGGCATATGGCAAGAGGTGCTGGAGACCTTGACTTTATCATCTGGTCCCTGTGGACTCCATTCTTCACTTGTCCCTGGAGGAGGTCATTAGGACATAAGCAACCTCTGATGGCTGTGCCAAGAGGCAGGCAGACGTTCAACATTCCCTCCTTTAAATTCAGGGGGCAGGAATAAATATAACTGCCAGACGTTGCATTGTTGCTCTGCCTAGGGAAACAGCCTAGAGGCTGCATTTCTCTGTAAGACTTCAAGATGCTCACATCTATAATCTCAGCATTTTGGGAGGCCAAGGCGGGTGGATCACAAAATCAAGAGATGGAAACCATTCTGGCCATCATGGTGAAACCCCATTTCTACTAAAAATACAAAAATTAGCCAGGCATGGTGGCGGATGCCTGTAACCCCAGCTACTTGGGAGGCTGAGGCAGAAGAATCGCTTGAACCGAGGAGGTGGAGATTGCGATGAGCTGAGATGGTACCACTTCACTCCAACCTGGGCAACACAGTGAAACTCTGTCTCAAAAAAAAAAAAAAAAAACAGACTTCAAGATGCATCCCTGCTCCAGAATTATGTGCTACTAAGACCCTCAGCTCATTGGATCATACTAGTCCAGTGGGCATGATCCTTCAGCCAAAAGCTTGTTGGAGCCTGAGAGTTTTGAGTGTTCTCAGGTCCCTTAGGAGACAGAGATGCCAGAGAGAAATCAGCGGATGCCCCTGGCCACAGATCCCTGGTGTTATGTGTTCACAGATCCACTGCCATCATTTCTGCCAGAGAGTGGGGCAAAGGTTTAAGGATAACTTATGCTGACCAAGCACGGTGGCTGACGCCTGTAATCCTAGCTCTTTGGGGGGGTCAAGACAGGGGGATCCCTTGAGCTCAAGGAGTTTGAGACCAGGCTGGGTAACATGGCAAAACCCTGTCTCTACAAAAAATACAAAAATTACCAAGGTTTGGTGGCATGTACCTGTAGTCTCAGCTACTTGGGAGGCTGAGGTGGGAGGACCACTTGAACCCAGGAGGTGGAGACTTCAGTGAGCTGAGATCATGCCACTGCATTCCAGTTCCAGTCTGGGTGATAGAATGAGACACTGTCTCAAAAAAATAAAGAATAAGTTATGGAGGCAGCCCATAGTGCTGAGACGGGGGTAGCTCTGAATCTAGCCTCGACCCAATCCTTGCCAAGAAAGGAAGCCCTCTCCCTGTGCCCTTGCTTTCCTGAGTCCAGGACAGATTAACAAGGTTCCTTATGACTCATTCTGTGAGTCAGACAGGGGAAGAAAAACAAGCACGTCAAAGTCTAACTTTCGGATGTGTAAAGACTTAGCAGTCTGATCTGTGACCAAAATTGTTGATTTGAAGAGCCGGGAAGGAAACCGTGAAGTTCTCTCTCCTTTCATCGTCTGGGGCTGTGCCCTCTGTGGGCTTGCTAAGTAAAGGCTCAGCTGGGAGGAAACAGAATCTGGAGAACGCCCAGCTGCTCCCACAGGAAGCATCAGGGAAGAAGGCAAGGTGTGAATTCTGCCTTCTGCTCTGCTGGGATCCCTTTCACGTCCCCCTTTGTCTCCAGGCAATCATGGTCCCTGGTTGTTTCTAGGTGTGACTTCCCATCTTGTGTCCTACCTCGTTGTTTTGTGGTTCAAAATCTTCCACATTGGAATTATCTGGGGAGATTTAAGACGTACTCATGCCTGGTTCTGCCTGCGGGGCCTGGGCTTCTAGATCTTTACAACCTCCCTGGTGATTCTAACATGCAACCAAGCTTGTGATCATAGCTCCTCTCTACACGTAAACTCTACATAGGAATTACTTTTGTTATAGTTTTTTATCTCTAATTGTCTGATGACACGCACTGTCCTAGATTAAAGAATTTCATGCTTTCGGAAGGCATTTCCATGGATTGTGAAGCCTTTTTCTATATCCCAAAGTCATACTGCATCAGATATCAGAGCTAAAGATAAACCAGTGATAGTCTATTTAGTATATTTTAGGTCTGAAAACAGAATAAAGAGCAAAAAACAGCCTAATTTTATTCTAGCTTTTTTCTTTTCAGTCTCAATTTTCCCCTTCCATTCTTCTTCCCTAAGCCTCTCAAATACCTCCCCACTCCCTCGATGTTTCCCTATTTGTATATTTCTTCCTATATTTTCCTACATTTAATCTATCATATGTAATATGTAATATTTAATAAGTACATATGTTATATTTAATCTATCACATGTACTATATCTTAAATATAGGAAATATATTTTATGTAATATACATATAACATATATAATATATATAATATATAATATGTCATGTATAATTTAATATGGCATATATAATATGTATGATATATTAAAATATAGAAAATATATTAATATTTAATACACATATTAACTTATAG
>PVKV010021690.1:0-37041 GCA_004027835.1 Alouatta palliata
GGGGGAGCTGTGAGGGGCTGCGAGGGGCTGCAGGCACAGGGCCTGTGGCGGGCACGGGGCCCACCCCTCTCACTCTGACCCGATCTTCCCCAGGTTGTGCCTGTGGGGCCGGTGAATCGCTGCCTGGGGAGAGATGGAAGGGACTGGGTGCCCAGTGGAGACCTGCCCTGAAGACCTGGTGGAGAGCAGGAGGGACATGGGTACCTCTGGGGGCAAGGCCAGAAGCTAAGGGCACTGGGTCTCATCTGTCTCCCCAGCCTGTCCTCTTGGGTCTGGCGGGGCCAACTTTGGAATCTGAGACCCTCCCCAACAAGAGGGCACTGCAGCTGGGTGGGTGCAACCCCTTGGCGTGGAGCTTCCCGGCGCCTGACCCTTGCCTTTGAAGTCCGTGGAACTCAGCAGGGCATGGAGTGACTATAGGTCCTCAGGCCTCAGAAGCCTCTGCTGGCAGCGTGATGTCTAACTCCTGGCTGGTCTCAGCCCTAGGAGCCCCTCCCTGAGTCCAGAATGTCCACCACAGCCCCCCATCCACAGGCCAGGGACCCAGGCGTGCCCACCTCAACCTCTCCAAGGCCTGCCCTCTGACTGCCACATGGCTGCTCTCCTGAGACTGGGTGGGCCCCTCTGGGACCCCTGTGCTCCCTCTCCCTGGCTGGCCTGGCCCAACTGGGGCCCGGAGGGGGGCTGCCACTGGCCTAGTGGCACATACCCACCCTGTCCCTTCAGTCTGTGCTCTGGGCCTTAGGTAGCAGTAAGGCCGTCGACATGCGATGCCCTCAGCCCTCGGAGTCTGACCTGGAGCCGTCCTGTGCACTTGGCTGAGGCGAGCAGGCCTGGGCCCAGGGGTGGGGTGGGGGTCCTGCCTTGCCCGCACCTGGCCCGGGGTTCAAGGGCCTCGAGTCCTCCTTGCTGGCAGATCCCTCAGTGGCCTGGGAGTCCCCTGCACAGCACAGTGGACCCGCCGGCACCCTTGGTTTTGCAGGTGGGCCTGAGTCAGCTGTTCCGGACACCTTGGAGGGCCCGGAAGGAATGGCGTGATGAGGATGATGGATGGGCTACTGGCCCCACATCCCTGACTTGGGAGTTTTGCTGGATGCAGCGCCTGCCTGAGGAGCCCCTCGGGGTGGGAAGGCCGGCCAGGGAGGAGGGCAAGGTCAGGTAGGAGGCTAAGCGCTGGGGGGAGCGACCATGCAGCCGAGTGGCAAAGCTGTCCGGGCGACGCTGCCGCCTCTGCTCCTGCCGCCCCCGCTGCTGTCTGTCTGTCTGTCTGCTTGCCTCAGTGCTGGTTCCAGAGCGACCCGGTGCCCCTGTCACCCCCACATCTCCTGGACACCTTCTCCTGCTAGGCTGGAGCCCCTTCCCCCTCCTAGCATGTCTCCTTTAGTCCAGGGGCCTCTCTGAGGCTGGAGTCCTGCCAGAACTCAGGCCCAGCAGGGAGGAGCCCCTCAGCCCCACAGCCGCTGAGAATGGTGGGGGGCGGTGCTGGCCCGAGAATGGTGGGGGGCGGTGCTGAGAAGCACTTCCCAGCTGGGGCCCCTGCTTTGAATCTGCAGCTTTCTGACCTCCACCCAGGGGTACGGCCGGCCCCACAGCCAGGGAGGGCAGGCCCACCCAGGGGACCTCTCACACCGGGTGTGTCTGGCTCGGGCCCAGGTGATGGGTGGGATGCTGGGACCTGGCTGCGCCTTTGCACGCATGGCCCCCGGCTGTTCCGGGTCCCCACGTCCCCACCTTGGGCCTCAGCCTGCCTTTCTGCTTCGCTCCACTTGCCCTTCCACCCTCCCTTCTACCTCACCCCTCCCTACCTTCCTGCTTCTGGCTTGCTAACTGGGGCAGGGTGGGGACCTGTCCTCCTGGGCTCTTCCTACCCAACCCTGGTGGATCCAGAGGGTCCCAGTGGACCCCAGCACTGTCCTCCCAAGGCCTGCTCTGCCTGGGCCTCAAGGTTGGCCACCCCTACCTCCCACCTTCCTGTTGGTGGCCCAGGAAGAGCCTCGTTGTCCCCAAGCTACAAAATCTTCTCTGCCTGGGAGACCCAGAGGAAGCCCTCACTCCATTAGCCAGGCCTTCCTAAGCCAAGGTCCTCACTCTGTCCCCAGCCCAGAGGCCAGAGCGGGCTAAGCTGTTGGTGGCGAACATCACAGGGGTGGGCAAAAGGGAGAAAGCGGGAGAGGACAGAAGGGAGGACAGGAGAGGACAGAAGGGAGAACGGGAGAGGACAGAAGGGAGGACGGGGCTCCGGCCTGGAGTCTGGGGAGCGCCAGCATACCTTCTTGAACTTCCTCTGCAGCAGCAGCATCGTGGCCGGCAGAGAGGGTGGCAGGGAGAGAGAATCAGTGTGAGAGGGGCCATGCGGAGAGCAGGGGCGGGCAGGGCCGGTGGCGGGGGGAGCAGGCCAGGTTGTGCTGGCTACGCGGCCCCTCTTGTTCCTTCTTGGGTCCTGAGCCCCTGACATGGCCACACGTGCCCATGTGGCGTTGAAGTCATGCACGTACCTGGCTCATGAACTTCATGGGCCAAGGAGGCGACGGAACAAGAGGCAAAACCGCGGGTCAGAGGTCAGAGGAGGAGGGTCCGAGGTTAATGGAAAAGCAGCCCCGTCGCCACTCGATGCCGAGGGTGGGGGCGTGCAGGGAGCGAGCAAGACAGGGTCGGAGTTAGCCCAGGTGCGGCCACCACCCCAGTGCCACGTCCCCAAACCCTGCTCTCTGCATCCCCGACATACTCTGCTTCACAGATGGGGAAACTGAGGCTTGGAAGGTGGCCGGGAGCTGTGGCTCTCGCCCTTGGTGAAGCAGGCCCGGCACTGGGGCTGGGCCTTCCTTTGCTCGCCATCATCCCCTCTCTGTCCTGGGGATCCCCCGGAAGGGTGTTCATGCCTCTGGCCGGGGCACCAAGGCCCATACACAAGGTTGTAGCCTGGCTGGGTGGCACCAGGGGCCCACAAGGGCATGGCTGGTAGCCCTGGGAGGCAGAGCCACAGATGGGCCATGGGAGGTATCCCCAGGACCCCCACTTCCTGGCATCCCAACAGCTGGGGGCCCACTCATTCTTTGCCTGATCAGATTGTCCCCACCCTCTGAGGGTGCTAGCAGCCCCAGGCGACAATGATGGCTCTGCCTGCTGATCTGGGCATGGGACCCCAGCCCTTCCATCTGCCCCTAGCCTGCGTGAACCCCAAGGGTCCCACAGCAAAGGGCTGTGAGGGGGTCTGGGGGACTGGCGAGGGCAGGGGCCCGAAGGCGCTGACTCTGCAGGGCTCTGCCCCTAGCCGCCTTCTCTCCCCTCATCCTGTGCTGTCCTAAGATGTGGCCGGGGGTCCTGGCCAGGCCCAGGATCCACAGCACCAGGGGCTCTGGGCTGCCCGCTGTGGGGTGGAGGGCTAGGGTGGGCCTATTTCTGGCCCTGCAGCATCCCCTCTGCCCCATGCTTGGGGTTGCCCTGCTGACCAGCAGCCCAGCCCACACCTGCCTGGGGAGTCCCTGGCCCTGCTGCCTGGGGGGGCTGTGGGGAAGGGACCCACCCTCGAGGCCCCATGCCCTCTCTGGCCAAGCATTGGCTGTGGTTAGTGGGTGATGTTAGGGCCACATGTGGGGGCCCCTTGGCTGGCTGGCACCTCGTGGCTTCCCCACCCCTCCCCCACCACCATGTGGGCTCCAGCCAGGCCCCGGGCCCCACATGGGGACCAGAAGTCCTGTGTCTTCATACCTTCCTCATGGACTTCTGCAGCTGAGGAGAGCCGGGGGTTGCAGGTGGCAGGAGGAGAGACGAGAGGGTTAGACGGGCACACAGCAATCCTTAGAGGCGGGTTGGAGGTCAGTGTCGGGTGGGACAGGAAGGCGGGGGAGTGGGCATGGGGGCCGGGGCCTTGGACCCCACTTACCTTCCTCCTGGGCTTCCTCTGAGAGCCGGAGAAGCCAGGAGCAGGAGAAGGTGGGGTTAGGGGAGAGAGGGAAGACAGACAACCATTAGAGGAGTGTACTCGGGCTGCAAGGACCGGAGGCTGCCGGCCTGGAGAAGAGGGCCTGGAGCTCGCTTGGCTGGGGTGAAAGATGGGGGTCAGTCCTTCATCTCTGGCCAGCCCTGGCAAGTGTGAACTCCCACCAACTGAGCTGGTCACCGTCAGCTAGGCTGGACCTAGCCCCGAGGGGTTCTGAGGCTTCTCCTCCCTCCTGGGGTCCTGGCATTCCCATGCCCGGAGGCGTTTGTGCACAGAGGCCCTTGCCAAATCCTGCTCTGCAGGTGACACAAGTGAGGATGGGGACAAGACCCACAGGCCTGCACGAGGCCTGGCTCTGAGCGCCCCCGGAGATGAGGCTGGCACTGAGGGGTCTTCGGGGACGTGCCACAAGAAGGCCTTTCTGTGGCCTCCTGGCCTGCCACGTGGCTACCCCAAGAGAAAAGAAGGCTCTCCAGGGCCACATGTCCCTCGCGGAAATGAGGCTTTCCACCTTTTCGGCAGAGAAAGAAATGTTTTGCTCACATTGTTAGGGTAGCCAAGTGTTTTCAAAATATTTTCAAAACATAGCATTCAAGACTCCTCACAGGACAGCCCAGCCTGTTAGGGTTGCGTGAATGCGCTCCCCGGTTGAGTGGGTGCCAGGGATTCCGGGGTAGAGCCGTCGGCCTGAGAACCGCCGCCCCGCACGGTTCCCAGCTGCGCCCACACCCGCCCACGCCTGCCCGGGCACGATGGAGACGCCCACAGACCACACCTGGCCAGTGCAGGGAGGGGGCTCAAGGCTCCACCCAGGGTTACAGCACAGGGTGGGGGGTGTATGGAGAGATGGAGACAGAGACAGAGATGGAGATGGGGGTGGAGAAATGGGGACAGCGAGGCCAAGAGGGACAGAGACTGAGAGACAGAGGCAGGGAGAGACAGAGACCAAGAGGCTGAGAGATACAGAGACAGAGAGAAGCTGAGAGATACGTGGGCACACAGAGAGACGAGGGTGCCAGGAGAGACATGGAAAGGAACTGGAGACAGATGGAGAGGCTCTGAGATGCTGAGACATGCAGCGCTGGGCATGGCAGGGCACTTGGTGTTAATGAGACTGAGGCCTTGATGACCAGCCCCTGGAACCCCACACACCATGGCACACGGAGGATGGATTAATGAAGGATCACGAGTGTGTATTAATCCACTAAAGAGTTGGGGTTAGTGATGATCTCATGACTGTCATTCATCATTAATTAAGTGGTGGCCTCATTCATCATTCATTCATGATGAATGGTGATGGTTAATGACTAACGAGGAAGAGGGATGGTGGATTGATGGTGGAGCAGCCCGGGGAGGGGGTTTCTGAGTGTCACACGGGAGAGGGGGGTTAAGGAGGGGCTGGGGGGCTTCCGGCAATTTCCGGAGTTACCTTCTTCTTCGTACTGCTCTGCATTGGGACAGAACAAAAGAGGGGACCACGTTAGACAGGGCCATCCTTGAAGGGAGGGGGAGGATGAGGAGCCAGCGTGTCCCGGCTCTAGACAGACCAGCGATTCCCCCTGGCCAGCGGCGGGCAGTCGGGGGTCTTCGGGCCCAGGGGAGGTGCTGGGGAAGGCAGAGGCTCTGGTGATGATGGTCGCTTTTGGGGGGCTGGGGGTGTCCTGGATGCCCACATCCCACATTGGGTGTGAGAGAGGCAGAGAGATAGGACCCAGAGCCCAACATGTCCCTGCAGGCCCCTCAGGACCGTGTGGCTACGCATCAGGGAAGAAACGAGGCCCCCGGTCGGAATCTATTTTCGGGGTGTTGCTCAGAAGCCACCCATGGGATGCAGCCGATCTGGGGCTGCCAGGGGGACCCATGCTATACACAGTCCAGCCCCTGTCCACGTGTGACCCTCCCGTCTAGAGCAGGAAGTACAACGAGAATGGCCGTTACACTTACCCTCCACCTGTTCACTGTGGGGCAGGGGAGAGAGAGAGAGAGAGAGAGAGAGAGAGAGAGAGAGAGAGAGAGAGGGAGGTGGTGAGGCTGGGCGTGTGCAAACGTTAGCGTGTTCTCCAGCCCCGCCAAGCCAAGGGGCCGGGGTCCTGAGCCGGGTGGGGGACGGCCACCAGCTGGGTACTCACACTTCCTCGTCAGACATGGTGAAGGTGGGTGGTTTCTGCAGAGACAGAGAGAGAACGAGGTTGGAAAGAGAGTTCAGAGCTGCCTGGGCGGAGGGCAGGGGATGGGCTCTCAGAGCAGTGCTGTGGGGGGGCCGCCGGCAGGGTTTGGGGGCCAGCTCTGGCCTTGGGCGAGTCTACCTCCTTGGGCCCCCCTTCCCCCAGGGCTCCCAGCCCCTCCCAGCCCTTGGCGCCCCTGCCTCTGTCCCCTCTTCCAGCCCTGGCTCCAGCCTGGAGCTTGGAATCTTGGAGCCGGACGGGATGTTGGAAGGCTGTGGCGTCCACCCCACCCAGGGCAGACATCCTCTCTGTAGCGTCCCCTGAGGGGGGTCATCCAGAATGCAGGGCGTGTGCCGTCCAGCCTAGATCTTGCTGATGTGGCTGAAACCTGTCTCTGGATGTTCTCTGCCCAGCGGGTGTAGGTGGGTTTCATCGGGAGCCCCTCGGTGACCAAGGCTGGCTCCCCGAGATGGGGAGACTGCTGGGTTGGGTCTAGGCTGTTTCCCGTGCGTCCCCTGAGCCAGGTTCCATGCCAGGCACACTTGGACTACAGTAGCTCACTGAGCAGCCCCCCACCATTTCCATCCCTGTGGCCCCTTTCTCCGGCCCTGGGCATGCTCTGGATCTGCCCCTGCCTAAGGAAGCTCCGTGCCCGGGACTGGCTGCCCTGTCCATGTGCGCTGGTGGTGCCAGGCCAGCGAGCTGGAGACCGTCTCTGTGTGAGCTGGCCACCACGCACACCAGGCGGCCGGGCCTGGGGGGACGCCTAGCAGCTGCACGATGTTGGCCGGGGTTTTAGAAACAAAGTTCATGACAACACAGCACAGATCACTGGAAGACAATAGTTATGCCCCCCCCGGGAGTGCTGTATAAGAAAAACACACGTTCATCAGCTAAAAATGCATCCACGTTGCATCGCTGAGGTGGGAACCGTTTTCCAAACCCTCGGTCAAGAATGTTAATTTTCCCAGAGCAACTTCAGCTCCATGAGAAATTAACCAGCAGATAGCTATCTTCCAGGCAACGGGGGCGGCTTTTTCCTATCCCAGAATCTCTTCCTGAGACTCTGCTGCCCCTCAGGTTCAGCCTCTTGTAACTGCCCCGGCTGGGCTGGGCTCGGTCCCACCAGCCAGAGTTGCCCAGGCCCCCAGTGTGACACCCCCCCATGCTACCCACTGACCCCTCGGGCTTCACTTCACCCTTAGTGCTGTCCTCCCAGCTGGCTCAGGCCCCAAGTCCCACAGCCTCCTCCAGGGCCACCTTCTGCAGGGAGGAGGGTCAGCGAAGGGAGGGAGCAAAGCCTGGCCCTGCCCTGCTGTGTCCACCCCTGACCCTGGCCGGGCTGACACCTGTCGACCACCGCAAGATGGGGGTGGCTCGGCCCTTGCCTGGGGTGGGTTATTTATAAGGAGCCAGTAGCAGCTGAGGTGTCCAGAAATAGGCAAGACGTCTCTGCCCAGAAACCCAAGACGTGGGTGAGTTGGGTGTGAGAGCCCAGCCCTCCTTGGCCCACAGCGGCCCCCTCGCCCTCGGGCACCCAGGCCCTCCCCAGCTCCTCATATTTCCCTCCTGTCCCCCCGGGCCAGAGTCACATGGGTGCTTCGACACCCTCAGGCAGAGTGACCTCAAGGCCCCCCATCGTGAGGCGGCAAAGACCCACTCTCCAAGTGGGGAAACTGAGGCACCTGCTTTTCTGCTGAGCTCTGTTCCCCTCAGTGTGGCCTGTATCATCGCCTCTGTGGCGGGGAGTGGCTGGTGTCGGGGGTGTGCTGGGGGCAGGGGGTGGCATTTCAGCAGCTGAGGAGCAAAGCAGGTGTGCCGTTTGTGCCTGTCTCAGAGGGGCTGCATGAAAATAGCCTGTGTGAGTCAGATTCCTGGGGAGCATGCGTCACCTTTCCCTCCTTTGGAGGTGACGGGGCCAGGGCAGGGTGGGGAGACAGGCTGCCCCTCCGTTGCTGTGGCCCCAACCATGCGCCCAGACCTGGGCCAATATTTGGCTGGTCCACCCAGCCAATATTTGCTTTGCCCCGTGTTCTCCCATGGACCTCAGGAGGGGCAGCCAAGCCCTGATCAGATGGCAAAAGTCAGGGGGACCGTGTCCAGGGCAGGGAGGGTGGGCAGGGCCTCTTTCCAGCGCCTGCTCCTCCAGCCTCCAGCCAGGGACAAGATGCGGCGCAGCCCCTCCCTCCTGCCCCATCTTGCCTCAGCCCAGCCCCAGTCCACTCTGTCCTGCACCTCCAGACGCTGGCCCCCAAGGCGACGTGGGCTTTAGATGCCCCCACTCCGACGTACTCCCGGGGTGGCCTTCCATGAGCCCCTGCCCTCCTGCTCACAAAATGGTGCTGTTGGAGGCCCAGGCTTCGTGAGCAGCACGGAAGGCCAGGATGGGCCCGGGGGAATGTCCGCGTGGAGGCCGCAAGCCATCAGCCTGAGCCCTGGCAGCCCCCCTGCTCCGCCTCTGCCCCGATGCTCTCACCCTGCGCCTCTCTGCCTCATGCCTTTGGGCCACTCCTTCACACTGGGCTTCCCTGAGCCCTGACTTCCTCCCTCCCGGCCTCTACATCCCGCCTTCCTCTGCCTCCTCCCGGTACTGAGACCATCACGCCGCTGTGTCCACATCCCAGACTCTCCGTGCTCCGAAGCAGCTGCCCGGGGGCTCTGAGCCACGGGGCTTCAAGTTGAGATGCTCGGCACCGCACGGGCCCGGGACCTCGGCGGCCCAGGACCCCAGAGTGCCCTCGGAACAAGGGGCCATCCACCCACACACAGGAGGCCTCGTTGGCCCCGTCGCCCCGTCGGCCCCAGCCCTGGGCGGCCACTCCTGCCCCTACCCACCTTCGGGTCTCGCGTGAGAAGGGCTGGAGCTCCCTGTGGACAGGACCGGCTGCAGGCACTGGCACCCGGCTCCAGGACTCGTGTTATAGTGACATTTGATCTTCCCAGAAGCCCATTGGCCAGTGGCTGGGTGGCTGGGGTGTGTGGGGAGTCGCGGGGGGTGGGTGCTGTGCCCATGAAGGCCCCTTACCAAGTATAGGAATGGCCAGAGGAGGCTGAAGGAGGCCAGGATGCCGAGGACATGCTTGGAGAAGGAGGCAAGGTCCTCCCTCCGCTTCCAGGAGCTGTCAGCTTCTATTTTTACTCCCAGCAGCGGGCACATTCTTGATGGGCTGAGGAGGGGAGGAGGAAGCTGCTGGGGAGCCCTGGGGCACAAAGCCGAGGGCTCTCTCTGGGCCAAACTCGTGTGGGGATCACCAGAGCTGGGCCCCCGCTAGCTTCCCAGTCCACCTGCCCCATCTCTCTGAGATGTTCTGTGGGAGGAAACGTTTTGTCCAGGAAAAGGGTCTGTGCAGCCTGGGTTCCCTCCCGCCATTGCCCCAGGCCCTTCCTGCCTCCCCAGGGGAGGAAGCAGCCCAAGGTCTGGGAGACCCCCATGGAACTGAGGCCAGGCTCCCATCGAGACCCCCTTAGAGGCCAGCTCTGCCTCCTCGGGTGGATGCCGTTGGGGCCCCCACAGCAAGTGGGCGAGAGACACAGCCAGACTGGCTGCACCCCGAGTCTGCCGTCCTCCCCTGGGGCTGGTGCTGTTGGAGGGGGCTGGCCCCGGAGCTCGCTAGGTGAGGGTCTGGGCCCTCCCTCCAGGTCCTGTCTCACCCTGGGGCCCCAGGGCCCTGGGCACTCACGGTGGCCATTACTGCTCATGCCACCATGTCTTGCAGGCTCAGCGTGGCACAGAGACTAGCTTTCTTTCCTCAGGACTCCAGGTGGCACCGTCCGACCGGCAGACACCCTTCCCGGCCTCTGCTGGCCCCTCTGCTGGCCAGTGAGGCCACCAGCTTGGATGGCCCTGCCTCTTGGACTGGGGAAACTGAGGCACCAAGTTGGGGAGAGCAGTCTGGCACCTGACTCACCCCCTCACTCTGCCCAGACCCCACAGGCTGGGCATGGGTGGTAGTGTCTGTGGAACTGTCGGGTTCAGGCAAGGTTGGTTGCTGTTTGGCTGGTGCCCAGGACAGGGGTGAGCCCCAAGAGGTGCAGACGAGGTCCCTGTTCTCCCAAGGCTTGGAGTCAGGGATATCAGGACAACCCGGCAGCGGCTCACAGTGCCAGGGGCCAGGGCTGGGCTTTCAGAAAGCACTGGGTGGCTCCTCATCAAACCCTCCATGTAAGAGCAAGGCCGCAGAGCCTGGGGACAGGCAGGGTGTGCCTGACGTCACATCATAAGGCGGGATGACCCCAGGCTGCTGGCTCAAAGGAGAGAGCTGGTGCCCTGCCTGCCTCCCGCTTTGTGCTGGCCACTGGGAAGGCTCTTGGAGCTGGAGCTGCTGGGAACACCCCTGTCCTCCTGCTCTGAGTCTGTAGCTCCCTCCTCACTATATGCCTTCCCCTCCCCACCCGTGTCCTCGTGGGCAAGCCTTTGGAGGGCCACGTACAGCCCTAGTCCCTGGACATCTGTGACCAGCTTTCTGCCCACTGGGGACATCTGCAGAGCTACTCCCTTAGAGGCACCTGAGCGGGCCCCTGGGAGTCGCCGCGCCCACCCTGTCCTCTCCCACAGTGGGGCCAACCTCCTTTCCAGGCTGGTTCCTCTAACAGAACCCTGAGCCCACCACTGTGGTTACACGTGGTTCAGTCTGCAGGCTTCGCTAGAGCTTGGCCTGGGAAGCCAGTGCCCATCCAAACCCTCGCCCAGGTCAGGGGTCCTGAGGGGCACACCTGCAGGTGGGTGTGCCATGGCCCTGCACTGGCCCTGTGTGGCCAGCAGGGGCGGGTGCTGCCCGCCCAGCTCCTCTGGCTTTGGCAGGCGCTCTCCTCCCAACCCGCTGAGGTCAGAGGGACAGGGCAAGTTTTATTTTGGGTATCGGCGACCTCCCGCTCAGGACGCGGGCCTGAGGCGTAACAGGGACTGCACAGAGCAGGCACCGGCAGCCACGAGGGCCTGCACCAGGTAACTTGCACCCTGCTGCCATCTGGCCTGACCAGGAGGAGAGGAGGCAGGACAGGGGCCTCCTGGGGCTGCTGTAGACCTGGGTGGGGGCACAGCACAAGGGAGGCCCAACCTGGGTTGGGGTGGGGACGCATTTCTACCCAGGAGGAGTCTGAGGGTGGACCACGGGGCATTGGGCCCAGGACAGTTGTGCGGAGTGAGGGGGGGTTCTGAAATTGGCGAATGCTCAGCTGAGCCCAGGGAGTGGGGAGCAGGCTGCAGGAGGGAGGACGGCCTCCTAAGTGTCTTGGCTCCAGCTCCCTGCCTGGGTGACCCCTAATGGTGGAGACTGGGCCAGGGCCCCTCCATCTAGGTCCCGGTACCCAGTGCCCATGGTTGGGGGTGGTGGAGACCGAGAGGGTCCTGAGTGTCTCCTGGTGCCCTGAATTGACCTGAGTCCAAGCTGGTTCCAGCCTGAGGCCGCTCGGCCTAGCTGTGGGCTCAGACACTGCCAGGGCCAGGACAGGAGCAGCTGACACAGCACTTGGGGACAGAGCTGCTCCAACCCCAGGTAGCTGCCTCCTCACATGCCTGGTGCTTTGGATTTTGCAGATTTCATTGACTCGTTCTGCAGATATGGTGGGCATCTTCTGTGTGGGGCTGGCCTAGGAGCCTGTAGCAGGGGTCACAGGGTGTCAGGTGGCTGCCTCTGCCAGCTGCCCCTGGTCACCGTCCCATCCAGATTGGGTGGGAAAGGAAGGGAGTGTGGTCACCAGGTGGCTCCCCAGCTGGGCAGGGTGGCCTCGATGCTCTCTCAGTGACCGGGGCATCCGAGAAAGGATGGGGCATGTCACCTCCCTTGCGTGGGTGGTGGCTCTGTTGAGGTTTCACTTTTCTGGACTGTGTGTATTTGTGAGGCAAGCAGGATTTGATGTGCAGCCTTCAGAAAATAGTGGCTCTGAGGAGCCAAGGCAATGGCAGTGAAGTCCAGGACATCAGAAGTGGGGTCCTGCTCTTCACAGGGGCTTCCCAGACACTGAGGGCTGCCGGGCTGAGTGTCAGGCCCCAATGCAGGACCTGGGAGAGGAGGGAGAGGAGGGAGAGGAGGGAGGATGTCCCCAGGCTGTCTGCTATTTCACACAGTTGTCCATTCATCCACCCATCTATTCATTCCCACACATTCACTCTTACTTTCACCACTTCCTTTCCTTCCTTCCTCCTCTTCCATCATCCATCCCTCTGTCTGTCCATCCCTCCATCCATTCCTCCACCCATCTACCATCCACACATCCACCCCTCCATTCATCCATCCCTCCCTCCATCCATCCATTCACTCACTCACCTATCATCCTTCCCTTTATCCATCCATTCACCTAGCCATCCACTCATCTATCCCCCATTCACGTATTCACCTATCCATCCATCCACGCACCTGTCCATCCACCCATCCAGCCCTTCATTCATCCATTCATCTACCCATCCATGCATCCATCCCTTCATTCATCCATCCCTCCATTCCTCCACCTATCCATCCATCCAACCACCTACCCATCCCTTCATTTATCCCTCCTTACTTTTGTCCAACTATTCATCCATCCATCCATCCACCCACCTGCCTACCCATTCACTCACTAATCCCTCCCTCTATCCCTCCCTCCAGCCCTCCCTCCTTCTCTCTATTCATCCAGCCATCCCTTCATCCATCCATCCATCCATCTACCCATCCACTGCTCCATCCCTCCATCATCCATCCACTAATCCATCCATCCATCCATCCATCCTTCCACCCACGTATCCATTCACCCACCTATTCACCCGTTCATCCACCCATCCACCCACCCACATTCACTCATCCATATACCCCTCTATCCACTCATCAATCCCCTATTCATCCACTCATCCATCCCTTCACTCACCCAACCATTCATCCACTCACCCACCTACCCATCCATTCACCCACCTACCCATCCATTCACCCATCTATCCATCCAACCATTCTCTCATCCATCCATTCATCCACCCGCCTACTCATCCATCCATCCACCTATCCATCCACTCATCCATCCGTTCATCCACCCACATACCCATCCATTCACCCACCTATCCATCCACTCATCCATCCATTCATCCACCCACCTACCCATCCATCCACCATCCACCTATCCATCCACTCCTCCATCCATTCATCCACCCACCTACCCACCCATTCACCCACCTATCCATCCACTCCTCCATCCATTCATCTATCCATTCATCTATCCATTCATCCACCCACCTAACCACCCACCCATCCATCCACCCACCCATCCACCCATTTGTCCGTTTACCAAACCTTCACTGAGCACCTCCTGGGTGGTGTTGGGGGAGGCCCCAGAGGCGGCTTTTGCCTTCCGTGGGTGCACAGTCAGGGCACAGAAGTTTGTATTGGGCTAGTCACGGTGGGGGTAGGATGTCACAGACCTTCTGGAAAAGGAAGCCTGGACCCCACCCACCGTGGACCGCCACAGAACTTGCACCCTGGAACCTCACACTGTAAAGGCCATGAGCCGGGTCAGACTGCCTGAACCCAGAGGTCACAAGCTGCTCTGCCGTGTGGGGACAGGCTGGCCACTGGCCCAGCCTTTCCATCCTGGCCAGCCCTGCCCCCTTAGTGAGCACAAGACAGCCAGCACACGGGAATACACAGGGAGCTTTATTATACAAAATGGCAGGGTGGGGAGCAGCAAGCAAAGAGTGGCGGGGACTCAGCCATGAGCCTCCTGCACGGCCGCAGTCAGCTCTTGATCTGGTTTCCCCTCGCATCTGGGGGGTGACCTGCCCTCTCTGCACAGGCTGTGACTCAACCTCTTACCTTCCTAGAAGGCACTTGGCCTCTCCAGGGGTAAGTCCCTTTGGCCAATGATCAGGAGTTTCTTTCCTCCCCCAAGTAATGAGAAGCAGAGCTGGGTGGGTGCAGGGCAGGCAGGGGGTCAGATAGTGGAAGGGCAGGTAGGCTGAAGGGTCCAGGGGCAAAAAGAGGTGGCAGCGGGGGGCATCAAAGAGGCGAGGGTAGGCCATGCTGGTAACAGGAAGCGACTTCTTAGCCAGGGCAGGGGGCGGGTGTCTGGCCGGAATCTCCCCTGGGTACATGGAGGGTGCCACCCGCTGGACCTGCAGACCCAGGAAGCTGGAACATAGGCATGGGGTGCAGGGAACATTAGGCTTAGGTCCAGGGAGGGGCTGCGGACTTGCCTCCTGCACCCCACAGAGCCTTCCTCGCCGAGCCTCTTTCTGCCCGCAACCCCTCTCCACCACGGGAGAAGACTCCCTGCCTCAGAGGCCTGCTTCCCAGGGTGAGTGCTTGTGCCCCGGGTCAGGGCCTCTGACTGGAGACCTGACTCCAGGTGGAGGGAAGGCGGCCTGCCTGCCAGCCAGCCTGCCCACCCCGGCAGCTAGAATTGGGGTTCCCATGGTTCCTGCAGCCCTGTCGTCCAGAGGCGGCCAGCAGCTGAGAGTAAGTCCTGGGCGGGCTCCTTCCGCCCCCACCCCTCCAGCAGCTCTGTTCCTGCCTTGGCAGAGCCAGCCCCAGCAGCAGCCCCCAGGCCTCCCTCCTTCCCCAAACCAGACAGCCTCTGGCTCGGCCCAGATGCCATTTGTCAATGTCCTTGCAAACACGTGGCGCCCAGAAACCAGGGTGGGCGGCTTGGCCGGACCACCCCAGCCAGGAGGTCTGCGGGAATATCCCATTTAGCATAGCTCAGCGAAAACTGCTCCCACCTTCCGGCCGATCTACCTCTGATGATGTAGCCTCAGCTTCCCCGAGCCTCTTGGCCGCCACCCCTCACCGCTGGCTCAAAGCGGACGCGCCTGTGGTCGGGCCGGAGACGGCGGGGCGCCCCTCACGTGTCTGCAGGCAGCCGCTCTTCCAGCCCTGGGCCTTGCCGGCAGCTGGCCAGGGGCACGCCTCTCACTCAGGGCTCCCCCGAGTCTCCCACCCCGGCCCACGCGGCATTGTGGCCTGACCCGGGCTGTGCACTTGGGGCCTGCTTTGTGCCGGGGTGACATGCTGGGTGGAGCCCCGAGGCAGGGTCCGGTCCCATCCTTCGAGGAACTGGGTGCCTCGTTTCTACATTAGCGTGATGGTGGGGCCACCCCAAGGTCTCCGAGATGCAGTCGAGCTCAGGACGCCCCTGGCAGGTTCTGGGTGCACAGCAAGCAGAATGCTCAGGTCTCCACACCTCTGGGCCCAGGTCCTCCCTGGACCACGCGAGACACAGGCCTCCCACCTCGGGAGGGAGGAGGGCTGGCCTGACTGCGATCCCTTTGACCCCAGGACACAGCCATGCTCATCTCAGCTTCATCGATGGCACGCGAGGTGAGTGGCCCGAGCCTCCGGGGGACCCCTGGACCCCCACCACCCCTGCTGCCTAAGCCAGGGAAGGACAGCCTTCGTCTGCAGAAGCTCCTGAGGAAGGCGGCCCGGAGGAAGATGACAGGGAGCACGCACCTCACCCCACCCGGGGCCTTCCGCACCTCCCTGTCCCCCGTGAGTGAGGCCAGCCATGACCAGGAGGCCGCAGCCCCACACACTGCAGAGGGCCTGCATCCCACTGAAGCCCTGAGCCCTCCTGAAGCCCAGAGCCGAGCCGAGCCGCCCTGCACGGTGGCTGCCCCGCCCCACTCTCTGCACACCCCCATCATCCACCACGTGGCGTCACCCCTGCAGAAGTCCACCTTCTCCTTCAGCCTCACCCAGCGCAGGATTCTAGCTGCTCACTTCAAAGCCACGGGGCCCCAGGTTGTAGCCCCGGCCCCAGAACCTGCCCGGCTCCCCAGTGGCTTTGTCCCTGTCTCAGCCCCAGTGGCTGGGGGCACCCACATCACCCAGGTGCACATCCGGCTGGCGCCATCCCCACACGATGGGACCCAGGAGCCCCCTAGGACAGACCCGGAGGGGAGATCCCACAGCCTGGATGGAGACAAAGCCCCATGTCCCCCCAGGGCCCAGGGCCCAGTCCCAGTGGCTCACATCCGCCTGATGCTCACCGCAGCCCAGGCTGCCAGACCCTCGTCTGAGGAGCCCCTTGTACCACGGCTGCCACCTGGCTTCCAGGCCTCGGTGCCCAGAGAGGCGAGTGCCAGGGTCGTGGTGCCCATAGCCCCAACCTGCCGAGTGCTGGAGCCCTCACGGCACAGCCTGGCCACCATGGGCCCTGGCGGAGAGCAGCCGGAGGAGCCCCCGGTGGCTGGTCCCACCCCTGAGGCCGAGTGGGTGTCCAGCCCCGCCAGGGCCTCATCCCCTGAGCCACCATCAGGCCCTCACCCATGCCCTATCCGCAAAGTTTCTCCCAAGACCCGGCTCAGTGGCTGGACGTGGCTTAAGAAGCAGCTGCTGGAGGAGGCCGAGGAGCCTCTGTGCCCGGGGCCACAGCAGAGCCTGGAGCCAGAGGTGCCCACCCCCACGGAGCAAGAAGTGCCCCGGGCCCCCGCCTCCCAGGCCCCCATCTCCCAGGCCCCCGTCTCCCGGGCCTCCAGGATGTGGGATGCCGTGCTGCACCGCATATCAGTGGCAGAGGCCGGAGGGCGCCTGGCGGGGCCCAGCGGTGGGGAGCGCACCCCGGCCAGCCTCACCCGCCTGCCCTTCCTGTACCGGCCTCGCTTCAACGCCCGAAAGCTACAGGAAGCTGCCCGGCCCCCTCCCACAGTCCGCTCCCTCCTGGAGCTGAACCCCCAACCCAAGAACTTCAACCGCACGGCAACCGGCTGGAGGCTCCCATGAAGTGGCCAGAACGGCTCCCAGGGCCCAGGACCACGGGGTGGACAGAAGAGGGGGCTGAGGCTCGAGCTGGGGGCCCACAGTTGCTGCATGATGTGCCAGGGCCCAAGGGGCATGGGGTACCGGGCAGCCTGAGGAGGGCACACGGGTGCCGAGGGAAGTCTGGATGTCAGGAGGGTAGTAGGTGGATGAGGCAGAGAGGGCGAGCTGGGGCTGCTGGGCTGCAGTGGTGTGTGGGGAACAGAGGAGGGATCTGCTGGGATGTGGGATGGGGCCTTGGGGTGAAAAGTTTAGGTAAAATGGCAGAGCATTGCACCTACTGACCGAACCCAGGCTCCTCGGGGGCCCCTGGGCCTCACATTTTTCCTCCCTTTTGCTGTCAAAGGTTTGGGGCAGATCTCTGCTCGCTGAGGCGTGGGCGTGGTCAGGCAGGCTGGGCCGTCAGCGCCAGGAGCAGAGTCAGCACTTTTGGTGCCTGCACTTCCTGAGAGCAGAGCCAGACCCTGGGACTGGGGTGCAGGGGGGAGCCCCCAGCCAGCGTGGGACTTGGCACCGATGCTCGGGAAAGGCAGGGAGGGGCTCATCAGGGATGGAGGAGGGCCCAGCATTTCTCCTCTCACGGCCCACCTCTGCTTCCCCCACTGAACTGACAGCCTGAGGGGGCAGAACTCAAGGGGCTCCCTGGTGGGAGAGAGAGGTCTCAGCATCGGCCATGCCCAGGCTTTGATAACCGGAGGAGGGAGCCCTCAGTCCCAGCCTTGCGACAGCAGCTTGGCCAAGTGGGGCCGAGAAGGGGCTGTGGCCCCAGTCGGGACAGTGGAGGGCCCCAGTCGGCAGTCAGCCAGGCTCTGGGGGTGTTGCCAGCCACAGGAGAGGGACTCAGAGGTACCAGAAAAAGCCTCTGCCGAAGCTGCTTGAGGGTCGGGGTTTAGCAGGGAAAGATGGTAGGAGGCCAGCTGCCCCACCCTTGGTGTGATGGGTGCTGGAAACGGAGCCCGGGCCCCAGGTCACTAATAAATGTGTGTCACCATGGCAGGAGTGGCCCTGTTCTGTCTGCAGCATAGGAGGGGGAGGGCATCTGGATCCCTGAATGGCCCTCGGCTGGCACAGGGAGGAGGACCTAAGTTTCTGCCCCTCTAAGGACCTCCAGCACACAGATGGGCGGGCACCCAAGCTCCAGGGGCTCCATGCCACCCACTTCCTTCAGTGCTAGCCCTGTGGTGGCCAGGCTGCCCCTCACTTCCCTCATGAGCCCTGCTGGGGCTTTTGGGGAGTCCCAGAAGGGAGCCTTGAGCTTCCCTGGTGGAGCAGTGGCTGAGCTGGGCTGACTCTGGTGAAGCGAACAGAGTTTGAATCTGGCGTTGGGTGAGGGAGGCAGCGTCTGCACAGGGCTGGGAGACATAGCTGGTCTGGGTTCTGGCTAACTCAGAGCCCACCCTTGCAGCCTGCAACAGGGGTCCAGGCCCCCTCCAGGCCGCCATGTTCCCAGCATGATACACGTGCATGCACCTCATCCTGCTCCGTGGGTTACCAGGGACTCACCAAGATGGGAGGCCTAGGGCGCTGGGCCCCCCTCCACAAGCACCTTCTCATACTTCCCATGCCCGGTGGCCACAAACTTATACCTCTTCCCAGATGGGGTGCTCTGTTGGGGAAGGAGACCAAGAGTGAAGGTGAGAGCAGCAGAAGGGAGATGAGGCTGCCTCTGCCTCTGGGAAGCCCTCCCAGATGCACAGAGGACAGCCCCTCTTTGCCCTGTCCTGCGGCACCCACCCTGCCTGCACCAACCTCATGTGGGCTCTACCTTAATTGTTGACGAGGTCTTGGAGGCTCCCTTCTGCTCCCAGAGGCTTTTCTTGCTCATGTCTCCAGCCACAATATCCTAGGGGCAGCAGAAGGACATGTCACAGGGGCAGACCCCTGGATCTCAGGGAATAGAAGCCCTGAGCCCTTCTCTCCTACCTTGTCTTACCTGGCCAGGGGGCCTGGGACCTGCCTACATAACCTTTTTCTGTGCGATCCCAGTGGAAGAGGCAGGGAGAGGAATAAACATGCCATCTACCTCCACTCGGCCAGCACAGCCATCAACACCAGCAAGGGTGACCCAACCCAACCACAATGCCCCAGTGTTCCGTCTACCCACACTGTCTCCTGTTAAGTCCCACGCTTGACTTAACAAGGAATCCTGGCCTGCTGCTAAACTCCCAGGCGCTGGCTCTGCAACCCAGCCTTACTCCTGGAGGGGCCCTTACCTTGCAGGACGGTGTCTTGGCTGCAGACTGAGCCTGTACCTCACCAGTCTCCCACAGACTCTTGGTACTGGCCACAGCCATGCTGGGCAGCTCTATGGAGGCCTGGCGGGCTAGCTTGGGGGTCCGGCCAGAGGTCTGCAGAGGAAGCAAAGCACCAGGATTACCTTAGTGGATGGCCACCGTGGACGCATCAGAGGGTCACGCTGGGCAGCCCTCTGCTTTGTCTGTGTATTTTCCCTGGGAGTGCTTTCCCGATGTAACCCTAGAGTGGGAGTCACTGAAACAATGTGCTTTCCTTCATTCAATGCAATTGTGAGACACCTCCCTGCCCTAAAGAGCACCAGGGAGATGACGGCACACAGGACAGATGTGGGTCTGCCTCCAAGCTGCTCAAGGGGTAGGGCTGGGGTACCATGGGCTGGAGGCAGGGGCGTTGAATGGACGGAGGAACAGTGGATAGATGGCGGAGTATTGGTTGGATGGAAGAGCATTGATTGGATGGAGGAGTATTATTATATGCGGGAGTGTTTGTTAGACGGAGGGGCACTGATTGAATGGAGTAGTATTGGTTGGATAGAGCCATATTGGTTCGAGGAAGGGGCATTGATCGCATGCAACGACATTGATTGAATGAAGGAGCACTGAATGAATAAGGGCATTGGTTGGATGAAGGGGCATTGGTCAGATTGAAGGGAGTTGGTGGATGAAGGAATATTGGTTGGAAGCAGGGATGCTGGTTGAATGGAGAGCAATGATTGGATGGAGAGATGTTGATCGAATGGGGAGGGCATTGGTTACATGGAGAGTCATTAATTGGACTGATGATTATTGGTTGGATGGAAGGGTATTGGTCAGATGGAGAAGCATCGATGGATAGAGGAGAACTGATTGGCTGGGAGGGACCTTGATTGGATGGAGGGGCATTGATTGGATTAAAGAGTGCTGGTTGGATAAGGGGGCATTGATGGACTAGAGGAGTATGGTTGGAGATAGGAGTGTTGATTGGATGAAAGGTCATTGATTATGAGGGGCATTGATTGGATGGTGGAGTGTTGTTCTGATAAAGGCCACTAATTGGAGGAACATTGAATAATTGGAGGAGTATTGGTTGTATAAAGGAACATTAACTGGCTGCAGGAGCATTGATAGGATGGGATATTATTGGTGGATGGAGTAGCATTGATTGAATAGAGGGGCATTGATTACATGGAGGGACATTGATTAGATGGAGGGACATTGGTTGGGTAGAGGGGAACAGATTGGATGGAGAGGTATTGGTTGGATAGGGTGTTGGTTGAATGAAGTGGCCTTGCTCGGATGAAGGGCGTTGGTTGGATGAAGGAATGGTGCTGGGGTGGAGGAGAGGCCTGGCAGTGCTGGGGAGCCAGTCATACCTCGATGGCCTGGGTGTATTGCTCCAGCCGCTGGTCGATCCTGGAGATGGGCAGGTCTGGCTGGGACTTCTTCACGCTGTTACTGGAGGGTAGAAGATGCGCCAGGCCCCATGTCTCCCCGCGAGGGTTCCCCCAACCCACTCGAGCCTCTCCCAGAGCCCCCTGTGGTTGCCAGGTCTCTACCCTGTGACTCCCTTCAACCCTTGCTTAGGGAAACCTAAGATCTGAGCCCAGAAAGCACACAGACAGACAGACAGACAGACAGACCTCTTTTCTATGGAGCGGTTTAGAGACTCGGTCCTGTCGATGATCTGTGGAGGGTGGAGAGAGATACGAGCCTGCAGCAGCCAGGCCAAGGCCTACCCTCCATCCCCCCAGCTACTCCATCCACCAATCCAACCCCCAACCCTTATATCACGGGGGTTTGCTGAGCACCAGGCAACGGGGAAATAACAGACAAAAGCCAGGCCTGGGCCTGGTTTTCCTGTGGTTGGCATTGCGGGATTGGCCATTTGGGGATGAGTCCGGGAGAGGGGAGAAGATGGCGGGCTTTGCAGCCTGACCTACTTTGGTGGTGGGGCTGAGAGGAGGCGAGCTGTGTTCAGTGGTCCCCTCCAAGACCAAGGAGCTGGGTGTCCTGGGCTGCTGACATTTCTGGTGCTAGGAAAAAAAACAACCAGACACCCCAGGTGACCCCCTATCTGTACCCCTCCTGCGTCGCCCAGCGCCTGTGGGAATGAATGCTGTCCCCTCCCTGGGCCTCAGGTTCTCCGTGGCCCTGACATGCCCCCGTTCTGGAGCTGGTGGCGAGGGACTGAGGAGTCTGGGGAACTGTCTCCGGAGCTTGCAAGAGGGCCGATGAGCCTCACCCTCCCTGAGAATGTGGGCCCAGAAGGAGCTGCAAGGTGGAGGGTATGGGGTGCTGACCCCTCTGGGCTAGTCCCATAGGCCCCACAGTGGTGTAGACAGCCAAGGCAGACTCATCCCGGGGTGGGGGAACTCTCACCCTCAGACCGAGGTGGAGCCATTACCTCCTGTTCCTCCTCGGCCCCGGCGGCCCCTGGGTTGTCCTGGACGGTGTCCTCTGGGTCTGGCCCCTCCTTGCTCAGACTCAACTCCTCCAGGTGGCCTTCGTCACCGTCCTCCTTTTCACAGGCATGCGGGCCAGGCCTGTGGGTGGAAAGGGAGGCAAAGCCGTTCCAGGGCCATTGGATTGCTTGGTTGACCCCTTCCCATTTCCAAGCCTCAGTTTCCTCATCTGTAGAATGAGGGCAGTCAGGCTCGTTGAGTGCCCAGGGATCTGAGACCCAGCCCATTGGGTAAGAAGGTCCAGTGGCCTCAGAGTCAGTGCAGTCTGCTTGGGCCTCTGTGTCAGGGCCTCAGACTCTTGGGGAACTGCCTAGTCCCCACCAGGCAGGGCCCTACCCACTGAGGGTCCTCCAAGCACAGAGGCAAGGTTCAACCCCCAGCTTTCTGGCTGGGCCTCTGCCTGGCATCTGCTCGCCCACCGGTTGATCTGGCAGGGTCTCCGGGGTCACCATTCCTGCTCTGCTCCCTGTGGGGGCCTGTGGGTGTTGTGGGGGGGCTGGAGCCTGGGTCATCTGGAAGGCCAGGCAGAGGTAGGGGCCAGGTCACTGAGGAGCAGGGCCAAGGGGTGCCGGCTGAGGGGAGGGGAGGCCAGCCAGCTGGCAGCTTCCAGCGGCTCTGCATTTGAGCAGGACTGAACCTGGAGGAGAAGATGGGAAATTCTCGAATTTTCCATGATTTCAGGCCTGTGGGTGTGCGTGCCAGCCAAGATTCAGACCCACCCGCCCAAGGTGGGCAGGGGTCTGAGCCAGCAGCAGCCACACAGAGGGGCCATTCAGGAGCAGGGCCTTGCGGCCAGGCAGGTGGAGGGGGGTGGGGTGGCAGCGGCAGAGCGGGGCTCCACCGAAGAGTCAAAGTGCCCCCTGCTGTTGGGAGCGGGCTTGCCTGCCAAGGCCTGAAGCCAAGGAGGAGGGAGCTGCCCCATCTCAGAAATGCCGGGCCTCTGACTCCCAGGCGCCTATGGGGAAACCGAGGCCTGGGGAGGGGGCGGTGGGTGCTGCGCCAGGCCAGGACCAGGGGCTCTTGGGGAGTGGGAGCCTGGTTGTAGGAGGACAAGGGAGCGTCGCTCAGCAACACCCGCCCCTAGTGCTCCAGGGGTTCTCAGAGGGGCCGGGACGACCAGGGAGAACTGCCACCCAGCCACGGGCTCTGTCCCACTCGAGGCCAGGGGGTCCCGAGCAGGGCTGGAGTCGGACCCATCGTGGCCACAGCGGACACTGAGACGGCAGGAAACCTGAGTGTGGGCACTGAGGTGGGGCTCGGGAGCAGCCCCTCTCGGGCCTGCTGGGGTTAAGACAGGCACACACATCCACACATCTGGAAACGGCGTCCCCCCCCCCCCCCGGCCGACTCTCCGGCGCGCACATCTGGAAATACCTGCTCCCCTCCGTGGGAATGGAGATCAGCCAGCCCCGAGGGAGGAAGGGGCGGCGGCAGGCTCAGCCTCCATGACAGAAGCAGCCGCAGCTGTGTGCTGACGTGGCAGTACCCGCCCGGCCCCGCAGCTGCCTGGATGGGGCCCAGGGACTCTGGGGAGCCCCGGAATGAGGTTTCCTCTCGGCCCCTCGCAGGCCGCCATGCTGTCTCGCCCTCTTCCTCCCTCCCCTTCTTTCTCCCCCTTTCCTGGCTATGGGGGCATTTTAAGGGCTACTTGGAAAGGGGATCATGGGGTGGCTGCTCAGGCTCAGGCTGGGGGCCCAGAGGGAGCCCCACTCTTCCCAGAGCCCACCCTGGAGGCCCAGAGGGAGCCCCGCTCTGCCCAGAGCCCACCCTGAGGCCCAGAGGAGCCCTGCTCTGCCCAGAGCCCAGCCTGGAGGCCCAGAGGGAGCCCCACTCTGCCCAGAGCCCACCCTGGAGGCCCCCACTCACCTGCCCTCTTGCTCCCCCTCAGGACTCCTGCACCGGGGGGGCTCTCCGCCGTCTGAGGTGCCCTGGGGCCCCTCGTGCTGCTGCTGCTGCTGTGACCTCTGGGACCAGTCACCGAAGCCCTCATCCTCATCCAATTCAGGAGCCTCCAAGGCCTTCGGGCTGAGGCTGAGGGTAGCAGGAGGGAGCTTAGGACTGGGCGGCTACTACCTCCTCTGCCCGGAGGTGCCACTCACCTCATGGCGCCTGCTCAGGCCCTGGGCTCCAAGTGTGGGGGACTGTGTGCCAGAGATCTGGCTCTGGGCTGTGTCTCCTGTGGTCAGAGTATCCCTGAGGATAGGGCTATGCCTCCCCAATCAGTCTGGGGCTCCCTGAGGACAGGCCTGTGTCTCCCCCATCAGTCTTGGGCTCCCTGAGGGCAGGGTTGTGCCTCCTCCATCAGTCTGGGGCTCCCTGAGGGCAGGGCTATGCCTCCCCCATCAGTTTGTGGGTCCCTGAGGGTAGGGCTATGCCTCCTCCATCAGTCTGGGGCTCCCTGAGGGCAGGCCTGTGTCTCCCCCATCAGTCTGGGGCTCCCTGAGGACAGGGTTGTGCCTCCTCCATCAGTCTGGGGCTCCCTGAGGGCAGGGCTATGCCTCCCCTATCAGTTTGTGGGTCCCTGAGGGTAGGCCTGTGTCTCCCCCATCAGTCTGGGGCTCCCTGAGGGCAGGGTTGTGCCTCCTCCATCAGTCTGGGGCTCCCTGAGGGCAGGGCTATGCCTCCCCCATCAGTTTGTGGGTCCCTGAGGGTAGGGCTGTGCCTCCTCCATCACTCTGGGGGTCCCTGAGGGCAGGGTTGTGCCTCTTCCATCAGTCTGGGACTCCCTGAGGGCAGGGTTGTGCCTCCTCCATCAGTCTGGGGCTCCCTGAGGGCAGGGCTATGCCTCCCCCATCAGTTTGGGGGTCTCTGAGGGTAGGGCTGTGCCTTTTTCATCAGTGTGGGACTCCCCGATGGTTGAGCTGTACCTCCTCCATCAGTTTAGGACTCCCTGAGGGCAGGGCGGTGCCTCCCCTGTCAGCCTGTGGCTCCTTAAGAGCAGGGCTATGCCTCCCCCATCAGTCTGGGCCTCCTGAGGGTAGATCTGTGCTTCCCCCATCATCCTGAGGCTCCCCAACAGCAGCCCTGCCCCCCAGGCTCCTCCCAAACCCCAACTTCTCAGGCCTCCTGTGTGGTGGGGTGAGCCCTGGAGATCTGGGGCTCTTGGTAGGGTGGCCAAGGGCCTAACCATGGTGACCGTTGCACCCCACTCTGCTCAAGGCTGCTGACTTGGAGAAAATGGAACAAAAGAGGCCAGGAGGAAGGGGAGCATTATTGCAAAAACAGCCCAGCCCAGCCGTGGAGGCCTCCTGGGCCCAGGGAGGAAGCAAGCCAGCCTGGCCGCCAAGTTGGACGTGGCTCTGTGAGTCACTGGCGGGGGGGAGTCTGTTGGGGGTTCGGGCCAGGCCACATGGCTGGGGTCAGAGGCAGTCCAAGCAAGGACCAGAGTGGGGGTGCAGAGCCTGGGTCAGCACCCAGGAGGCAGCCAGGCATTGGCAGACCCTCACCCAGGGCTGCGGCCACCCTCGCCCCAGCAGCACTCACCCACTCCCGCGCCTGCTCCTGGGGGCCTTCCTCGCTGTCCTACACTAGGCCCCCCCAAGCGCGGCACCTTGACCTCCCCCTCTGCCCAGGCCCCAGGGTGCACAGATAGGGGCTGGAGCCCAGGGCGGGGCTGCTCACAGCGTCTCCTGCTCTGGCTGTTCGGGGACATGGCCGCCTCCATCCTCGTCCTGGGCCTGCAGCTGCCTGTCTCCCTCACGCCGGCACTGCTCTGGGGTGGCCTCCTCCTTGTCCTCCACGCTCCACTGAGCAGTGAGCCTGGTGGGGGACACAGAGGACAGTCACACCATAGTCAAGACAGGCATTGCTTTGCACCCGCTGCTCCTGTCTACGCAGACCTTGCTGGGGCCACACGGTGGGGGCAGCCCTGGTCCAGAGGGCAGTTCCAGGCCAGCCCTCCGGCCTCACCTCGTCCATCTTTAAATAGAGGCTGGGCACGTGGTCGTGAGGTGCTCTCTGGCCCAGGCAAGGGTACCAGGGCCCTGTGAGCATCTGGGCCCCCCATGCCCTCGGGGGCCCATTCAGGCCTGAAGAAACAGGACAAAGGCCCTATGTTCCCCTCTCCCAGCGTGCCCCTCCCTCATTAGAGCCAGGACCCAGACCCAGCTGACCCTGGAGGGCCCGGAAGAAGATACTGGTGTCCAGGGAGACTGGCCACAGTGTACCGCCAGGCGGCACCTCCAACCCCCCTGCGGGTGCTCCCTCTTGCACCCCAAAGGCAGGGTGTATTGGGGAGAGGGGCCCCCCATGAGGTCCAAGGCTGAGGAAAGGCAAGCCTGCGCTTGGCCAGCCAGGCAGACAGCTCCTGTCCCACCACCAGGCCTGCTCAGAGAAGTCCTAGGCTCCTGCCTGGGGCTAATCCCATAGCTGGGGGGACCCTATGGGGTCGGCTCACCTAACCCCACCCCATCCTTATTTCAGAGTCCTCTGCGGAGTCTCTCTGAGCTGTTTCTTTATTGTTGTTGTTTGAGGTGGAGTTTCCCTCTTGTTGCCCAGGCTGGAGTGCAATGGCACGATCTCGGCTCACTGCAGCTTCCGCCTCCCGAGTTCCAACGATTCTCCTGCCTCAGCTTCCCAAGTAGCTGGGATCACAGGCAAGCGCCACCATGCCCAGCTAATTTTGTATTGTTTATTAGAGCTGGAGTGTCTCTGTGTTGGTCAGGGTGGTCTCGAACTCCCGACCTCAGGTGATCCGCCCACCTCAGCCCCTCAGAGTGTTGGGATGACAGGCGTGAGCCACTGTGCCTGGTCGACTGAGCTGTTTCAAAGGTGGGAAAACTGAGGTAAGGGAACGCTTCTACTCTTAGAGCCTGACACCATGGCTTCTCAGGGGCTCATATGCCCCGATCGGGGACAGAGTAAGACACAGGCTGGCCTGGATTTGGGGGTCGGAGCCCCTGCCCAGCGGCTCTCAGATGGCCCAGGTCCTGCAGACATTGCGGCCGCAGCTGTCACAGTCCCGCCTAGAGCCTGAGGGGGGGGTCCAGGGTCTCTACGATCCTACAGGGGTTATTATCC
Source organism: Alouatta palliata (assembly GCA_004027835.1). Lineage (NCBI taxonomy): Eukaryota > Metazoa > Chordata > Mammalia > Primates > Atelidae > Alouatta > Alouatta palliata. The sequence goes on from PVKV010021690.1 coordinate 26,539, forward strand.
CAAACCCAGGGACGGAGCCCAGGCCAGAACAAGGAGCAGGGCTGGGGTCTTTCTGCTGGGGTCTCTGTTCTTCCCGGCCAGTGTCCGCTGCCTGACCCTGCAGCCGGATCCCCACTGGGCCCCCGTCCCCTGGCCAGAAAGCATGCTGTGCCAGAGCATGACCTAATCTCGCCTAGTCTCCCCTAAGCCTCTCAGACAAAAGCCAGGCCCTTCTGCAGGCCCATGTTCAAGGCCCACTCCCCCCACCGAAGCCACAGGGGACTCCAGCCACGCAAACCCAGCCGCCTGCGCACCCGCCCCCTGCACTCCCGAATCCGCCCGCCTGTCCTGATCCTCAGAAGCGCCTTCACCTCCCAGCCCCCGAGGAAGCCATTTAATTCCCCACACCTGGCTCCCATCATCCGGGCAGATGAGGCCGAGCTTCCCGCCGCTGTTGGCCTCAGCAGGGCTGGGGGCTGCTGGACTTCGTTTGACTTGGGGAGGCAGAGCTTGGGGGTGCAGGGGCCCTTGTGCTCATTCACACCTCCAGCCCCTCCAAACCCAGGCTGGTACAGAGCTGGGGCAGAGTGTTAAGGAGGGGGAGGGCCTCCATAGAGGGGGAGCCTGGCCATGTGGCTCCCCAGGTTCCCATGTCCCAGCCCCTCCATGTGGGCTAGGGCTCAGCTGGGGTATGTACCCCGGGCCTGGGGCATAAGATGGAGCCCCAGCTTCTTGGACGTGGGCTCCTGGGGCCAGGGCCCTCACTCCAGCTCCACTGACCCCCTCCACCATCCGTGGGGAGAGCAGGGCTGGGGAGCACACATTAGTGAAGAGACCCCAGGCGCTTGCGTGCACATGTCTCCTTGGGTCCGCCCCTGTGAGCAGCAAGTCCAGGCCCTGACAGCCCCACAGAGGCCCTCGCTCTGCTCACAGCTCATGCCCAGCTGAGCGTGGCCCGCATCGGGAGTCCCCAGGCCCGGGGCACACACAGGGACACACTGACTGAAGCTCGTTCTCCACGAGCCCACGCTCCAGCCACACAGGCACACACGCCCGAGCCCCAGGCACATGCAAGAACGCACGTGCTCACCCACGGCAACACCTGACATCCACACGCGTGTGCAGGCAGGCTTGGGAACAAGGAGACCACGTCCCCTCCAGGGATCCCTGCAGGGCGCCGCAGCCTCGCTTTCGGGAGGCAAACATTGACTGTTTGCATCACCCCGACAACGGCGGTGCCGGCCCTGGCAGGAGGCCAAGGTGTGCACTCTGGGAACCTCATCCCTGCTGAGCTAGGCCCCTCGACGATCACCCCGACTGAGTTCTCTCTGGCGAGACGCCTGGGGACAGAGTGGGGGTGCAGGGAAAGCATTTCCTGCCGGTGTCTCTCCTAAAACCCAATGCTAGGGAGAAGCCCTGCCGGCCCCTGGCCCCTGACCCAGCAGCCTGAGGATGAGGAGGCCTCTGGGCCCCCTTCCCCATCTCCTCCCTTTCTGCCTGCCCCAGGATGTGAGTAATGCGGGCCCCCTCCCCATGACCTCACCCCCTCACTATTCCACAGCTGGGCTCCTTTCTGGGAACTGGAAGGGGGGCAGCTCTCCTGGGGTGGGGTGGGGGCCTCTGGCCTGGGAAAGGCGCCCCCCGGCCAGCAGCCCAGGCCCTTTGGCAGGCTCGGTGGAGCTGTCAGGACTCTAGGATGGCCGACCCGCCTGTGGCCCTGGCTCAGCCCCGTGCAGCTGCGAGGGATTTGGTGTTCCTGCGCAAACGCAATTAGGCGATTTCCTGTGTCTGTTCTGGCTCCCAGGCCCAGGGTTCAGCCCAAGGGGCCAGGCAGTGGGGAGGCTCCATCCATCCACCTCCCACCCTGGTGCACACCTGCACCCTCACGGTCCCAGGCTCCACTTTGGGGCTTGGCCCCCAGCCAAGGACACCAGTATGCACAGAACTCTGATGGAAGCCTCGTTCTGAGTGGGGCTCCCCAAGTTTAGGTCTGTTCCGGCCAGCCTCATCCACTGCCCACCATCCCCTGACTGGGGACACCAGCCCTTCTTCTCCTTCCTCCACAGCTCCCCCAACTTCTACCTCCCAGTCTCCACCAAGGGCCCCACAATGCCTGTCCTCGGCCCAGCACACCCAGCTGTCTCTATCGTTCCCCTGCGGATACTTCCAGAATGAGCGTGGGGCTCAGTCCCTGTCCAGACTCTGCCTTCTGCAGGCAGCCCCTGTGGCCGCCCCACTTGGCTGTCCTGAGCCCAGAGACTGGCAGAGAGGGTCCTTTCTGGAGTCCTGGGGAGTGAGGAGTCTCTCTCAAGGAGTGGGGGCTGTAGGGAGGATGCTGAGGGGGAGATCCTCCTTCAGCCCTGACGACAGGTCCTCTGGACACCACAGGGAGCTGGCAGGAGGCCTGGGGAGCTGGGGGGTCTCTCACCAGGGTGGCTTGGGGCTCCCTGCACAGCACCGAGGTCTCTGGTCCCCTCATGAGCCCAGCTTCCCCTGGGGTCATAGACTTGCCCCTCAAGTCACTGCAGAGCCCAAGAACAGACACAGCACAGTGTGAAAACAAAAGGTGCTTACAGGGGCTGTTCCTGTCTGAGCTTCCAGAGGGCCGTGGGATAGCAACCCTGAGTGCCCCCGCCACTGCCAGCCGCCTACCACAGCATTCATGACATGGGCTTCGGAGTGTGAGTCGGGCTCTATCTGGGAAGCCAGGGCAAATGCTCTGGCAGCTGGCAGCACCCGCACCCCACAGCCCGGGAGCCCCTGTCGGCTGGCCCCTGGGTTGTGCAACATGCAGGGGTCCTGCCCCAGGGAGGGGGCAGCCCAGGGAGGGGCCCGAGGGTGTGACATGGCCAAGCTGTCACGCCTCCCTGGAGAGGCAGCTGGGAACGCAACTGGGAGGGGAGCCAGGAGTGGAGACAGCCTGGGGCCAGCAGGTGGGTAACAGGTGGAGCAGCGGGAGGGGCACACACCATCCGCCTGGGGCTGGGGTGTAGAGATGGAAACCTGTCCCCCAACACCTGGCACAGACCCAGCCTCCCCCCAGGGGCTCCAGCACCTTCCCAGTTGTGCCTGCACCCTGCTGGGTATGGGCAGGGTGGGAGTCAACCCTTTGCCTTGTAGTCCGGGGCCAGTGGGAGAGGGACACACCCCAGTGAGCAGGATCCTAGCCTCTGCCTGGTGAGACCAGGTAATGAGCCTCTGGGAAGAGGGAGCTGCTCTCTCTGTGCGGTTGGAGCGGGGAAGCAAGGGTCCCCGAGGCCCCTCCCCAGATCCACCAGAGTTATGGTTCACGAGGAGCCGCCCTGGCTGCACTGGGGAGACCTGGGGGCAAGAGCAGCTTGGAGAGCAGCAGGGACTCCCTCGGGGACACGCCACCACCAGGGGCTGAGGGGCAGGCCTGGCGGCAGGATGCCTCACCCGGGCCCTTCGGGCTGGGTGACTTCTGCAAGACCTTGAAGGCAGTGGCCTGAGATGGTGGGAGGTGACTGAGAGCAGCCATAGCCAGAGAGAAGCTGAGCCTGAGAGCGCAGGGGAAGGTCTAGCAGGCCAGGGCCCCCATCCCAAGCATGAGGCTCCTGACTGTCTCCCCTGGGCCAATGGGGCCTCACGAGAAGGGTGCTGTCCGTGGCCTGAGGCTAGTTTCATGGTGGAACGCGTGCATCCAGGCAGAAAGGGGAGCACAGAAGCGAGAGCCCGAGACCTAGCCCCTCCACCAGGGTCCCCGGCCCGCCTCGCCCCCAGTGCTGTTAGTGCTGGCAGCACCGACAGCCGGACAGCTGCTCTGGGCCTGAGTCTCCGTCTGTAAGGGCCAAGTGGGTTAATCTAGCAAAGTGCGTGGCTCTGAGCTGGGGGACAGGAGGCGCTACAGTCACGGGGCCAGTGTTCTTGGGTCTCTTCCATGTGGCTACTCCTAGAGGTGACGGACCTGAGGGCAAGGAGGGCACACCGGGCCTGCTGGGAGCAGGGGGCTCGGGCAGATCCTAGCAGCACATGGTGGCTAAGCTCGGGCCCATGGGAGCCACAGAAGGTTCTTGTGGGAGAGGCTCAGAGAAGCAGAGAACCAAGAGCCCCCCGACTGCCCCAGGGTGGGGTGCAGAGTAGAGCTAAGAGCTAAGGCACGGGCCCAGTGCCATCCTTAGTGACCCGGGGTGAGACTCAGCCAGGACAGGGACCACGAGGACAGGGTGGTGCTGATTGGAGGAACCTGAAGGGCACACACCAGCCCCAGGTGAACCCCGGTGGGGAGGGAGGAGCCACGCTGCCCGGGAGTGCCGGGAGGCTAGGACGGTGAGCACTTGGGGCCACGTGCCGGCCCTGGGGACGCAGGGAGCCAGTGCCAGGAAGGATCTCCGGGAGCCCCTTCCCAGTGGTGAGAACTCAGCCCCAGCCTCAACTTCCTGGGCCTAGAGTCTTTAGCTGTAAAATGCATGGGTGACTCCCACTCGGCAGGAGGCCCTGGGATCCTCTCTGCTGGCACCAGCTTCCTGCTTCCCCAAGGTGGGTGCTGCTGGGCGAGTGCCCCTGGATCCTGTGCTGTGCTGTGAGAGGAGGCTGAGACACCTGCAGTGGCTGGGTCCCCTGCCTCCCGCTAGGATCCCCAAACCCAGGTCCTTCTGAGCCTCTGCCACACAGATCACATCTGGAAGGCTCCCTGGAGGAGGCGGCGCCTGGACTTGGACATCTGCCTGCAGAGCTGGCTTTCCTCACAACCCTGGGAGGACGGAACTCCGCTCCTCGGAGGGTTGACTGAGGGAGAAGGTGGAGCCTCCCTCCTCCACAGCACCAGCCCAGTGCTGGGGGTGACACAGGGGCATGGTCACAGGGAGCCGGAAGCTGGCGGGGGTGGGAGGTTCTGCCCCCATGGGCTTTATATGCGGAAGCCCGCATGGCCGAGCAGGGACCCAGGGTCAGCCCAGGAAGGCCGTGAGAAAGGAGACCAAGGGCCCCACTCCATCACACAGGGAGGAGGCACTGTGCCCCCTCCCCCACAGCTGCCTCTCTCTGGGCCCTTCCGGTGGGCAAAGGCGTGGTGAGCTAGAAAGCCCAGCCCCCACCAGCAGCATTGTCTTCTCACATCGGCAGCCCTTTGTAAACTGGGGGGACCCTGCAGGGTCTCTCTTTGCCTTCTCACTGTGGGGCAGCATTTGGGGGCCTCTTAGGGGACCCCTATGTGCTTCCACTCAGAGCCCCCAAAGCCAAAGAGCCTCCACTCCCCTGTGTGCAGCCTTCACTGCTGGCTGTCACTACCCGGGGCTCAGTGGCCTGGGGGCTGACGGAGGGGGGCTCCCCTGCCACGGCCCCTCCTGGCACCTACCCGGCTCATCTGGCCCACCTCCCTCCCATGTTGGCTCAGGCAAAGTGCTCAGGTGCCAGGAGCCCCTTGTGCCCAGCCCCGGATCCTTCTTGACCTTCGCCCCACCTGGCCTCCCCGGAACCCTGGCCTGGGTGTTGGGCCTGCTGAGTCCAGAACGCACCCAGCCGTGAACAGCCTGGTGACTCAACCTCCCTCAGCTCTCACCCATTTCTTAGCCGGGGGTGGGGGAAGGCTGGGCCTGAGGTCTTGCCCCCGGGAAGGCATGTCTGGGGGACCAGATCCTCACCCCGACACTGCTCCCACCGTCCCCAGCCTCCCTCCTCTGCAGGGCTCCCTGCTCTTCTGACTGCCCCCGACATGGCCACCACCTGCCCCTCCACCGCCAGGCTAGCCCAGGCTTGGTTCCGGCTTTCTTCTCAGTTCGCCTGGGATGTCCCAGAGCATAATTCTTCCATAGCGGGTGCCTCGCTCCAATTCCTCCATCCTCCTCCTTCTCCTTCCCTCCTTCCCTCCCCCACTCCCCTGTTCCCTCCTCTCTCTATCCTTCCCTCCTTCCCTCTCCTGTCTCCCTCCCTCCATCTTTCCTTAGCCAGCCGTTTATTTTGTCAGGTGCTAGGGACCCAAAGACGGAGGAGTGAGATCTCCTCCCTGCCCTTATGAATCTCAGCAGTTGCCAAGAAACCAGCGATGACCCCTGCTGTGGATCAAGAAGCACAGAGGGGGAGCTGGCAGGAGGGCGCCATGGTGGGCAGGGCCCTGGCCGGGAGGAAGGGGTGCAGTGGCCGTGAGTATGTCTAGGAGTCCCTGGGGAGGCACAGCCAAGGGGAAACAGAGCCGGCCCCCCCACCCCGCACAGCCCTCCCCATCCTCCCCAGACTCCTCCACACACAGCCCTCCCTACCCTCCCCGGATCCCAGGCGCCAGCCCCTGACTCCTGATGACCCGAGGCTTGTCCGAGTCTCTGCCTCCCGCCTCCACCTCTGGGGAGAGGCGCACAAGGAGGGGTCTGTTCCTCTGGATTCCCCACCCACCCAGTCCAAACCTGCTTTGCCCTGTCCCCCTCCTCCCCCACAGCTGGGGCTGCTGTCCTGGTCCCCGGCACAGCCCACCAGCCTCACACCCTCCCTGGCACCCACCCTGGCACCCACTCAGGAGGCACTCAGCCCCATCTTCAACTTGGAATGAGATGGGGTTTCATTCTCTGTTGCTGAAGCCCCCTGAGCTTCATGACCCTCCCAGCATGGCACGAGGGCCCTGAGCTCCTGCCTCAGCTTCACCCCAGAGTGGTGACGCCGTGACTAGGCTAGGATGACTGCAGTGCCGGCCAGGATGACTGCAGCCCAGGCCTGCCGCCACACCACCCAGTCCCACAGGTGCCCAGGCCAGCTGGGCAGATCCCCAACTCTGCCAGGCTGAGTCCTGGCCCACTTCTTCACTCTGGGCCAGGCTACGAGGCACTCTCAGCCCACCTGATGCCACCCAAAGGGAGGGGCGCCTGTGCGCCGGCAGATAACACTGACCTCAGGGCATCTATGACCCTGGAAACCTCATGGTGTGGCCTCCACAGAGCCCCAAGCCTTGAACCCTGCTGAGACTGGAAAACGGAGTCTTGTTTTCCCCAGCCCCTCTACCTCTAGCTTCCCGTCAGTCCTGAGAGGCTGGGTCAGGGACCGTCCACCTCTGCCCTCATAGCAGGGTCCAGAACCGAGCTGGACGTCCCGCTGATCAGCCCATCACCTCCCTGGGCTGGGTGCCCTACCTCTTGTGATGTGCTCCGAGGTCAGCCCGGTGTCGGCAGCACCCTCGTCCCGCTCCACGGCTGTTGCCCCATCTGCTGCGACCGGCCTGGGTCGGAGGTTAGGGCCTTGCCCTGCTTGAGGGTGGTCCTGTCTGCTGCCCCCTGACATGGCTGCGACTCTGCTTACCCCATGCTTGCTCTTTCTTCCTCCCTCCTCCTGCTCTGCCTGCTGTGCACATGGCTCTTCCTGTCCTCCTCGGTGTCACTGGCCACATCGCTGCTGGACCTGTGCCACGAGCGAGACGACCCAGGGGACCTTTCTGGGGCCCTCGCCAGCACTCCATGATCAGCGTCCCCCGCCGCAGCTCTCACCCTCACACGCACCTACATGCAGGCCCGCTTGGTGCCCGCCTCCCAAAGGAGGGGACCACAGAGCCCTGATACCCATGGGCCCCACCGACAGCCCAGCTGTACCTCCTGCCTTTGCTGGACAGCCCTCGGGAGCACTGAGGCTCCCGGACCGGCTGGGACTGCCTGGCAGAGATATTGCCGTGCTCACGAGGCAGGCTTTTGGCACGTTCCAGGACACGCGACCAGTCCTGGCACCAGCTCGGGGCTCTGCCATCCTCATTCCTTCCCAGCTAGTCGTACTCAGATATACCTCACATCCCTGAAAGCTCTGCCCATTCTCCATGCAACCAGAGGCTTCATACATTATTCAGGTGTGGCGCCCACCTGGACAGGAGCCGCAGCCGGCACCCGGAGGGAACAGCCAAGCCAGCCTGGCATTTGACCGCCTGTCCTGCCCCCGCAGCACCGGGATCTTCCTGCTGTAGCACTCAGCAGCCAGGCCCTCTGCCTGCCCCCGATGCCTGCCATGTCTGCCTGCGGAGCTCCGGGGTGCCCGTCTTGGCCCCCGGCCCCTCCCCAAAGCTCTCTTGGCTGATCAGCCCGTCCCAGGCTCATCATTCCTGGGGGTGCAGGGGAGACATCGCAGAGCAGAAAAGAGTCTGCCCCTAGGATGGCTTACTTCCGCAGGAGACTCCCTGGTGTGTATCCCCTGGCGCTGCGGACACCGCCTGCCAGCCCCCAGATGGGGGTAAGCTTTGGAGCCTCCCTGAGCCTCAGCTTTCCTATCTGCCAGACGAGGTCCGAAGCACCAGCTTCAGTGGGCCATGTGACTCCTGTGCCCTCGGGATGTCCTGGTGGCTGAGGTCAAGTGGACCTGCCCCGGTCCTCTGTGCCTAAGGTCCAGACATCCCCATTTAAAGAGGCTCAGTGAGCACCTAGGCAGCCAGTATCTCCGTCCTCGAGACGGTCTCCAGAGTGCCGTCCCCTCTTCTCTATTACAGACGCACAGACGGAGACTCAGGGCTGCACCTCTCACCCAGGGAGCTGGTGACGTGGCTGGGGCTCCAACCCTTCCACCTCCAAGAAGTGGGTGTGGGGAGGACCAGGCAGGGACAGAGGCCAGAAGAGGTGATGCCCTGCGTGTGAGTGGAGGGCAGAGTCCTGACCCAGTGGGTCCCAGTCCTGGCACAGAAATCCTGCCCTCAGTCCCAGGGAAAGCCAGCCCCCGTCCTGTGTTGGGTGCTCCGTTTTCCTCGCTTGTCCTCTCCTTGGCAAGCTCGCCAGCCCTCACCTGGCCTCACCGCGCTCCTCCAGCGTCCATGGCTCGCTTTTTGATCTTCCGCCCACCGCCCATCTTTGGAGCACCCAGGAGTTGCGTGAGCCCACGGCTCTGCAGCCTTTTACCCCGGGCACCTGCCAGGTGGGGTCCATGTAGGAGGGACCCCTCCTCTCATGCCTGGGGTTGGCAGCATGGGGCAGTACCCGGGACTCCCACCCGGCTTCCATTCTTGCCTCAGCTCACCCTCTGCCCTCCCGTCCTGCCACCTCCCCAAGCCCTTTCTGCTCCCCTCTCTCTCTCCCCCCTCAAGGCAGCCCCTGCTCTCGTCCTCCCTCTCTGCGTTTTTCCCTCCGTTTCTCTTGTTTATTTCTCGTGCATTCAGTCTCTCTTTCTTTTCTCTGTTCGCTTCTCCCCAGGTTGGACTTGTTCTTATCTCGAGAACCTCACAGTCCTGGTCAGAGGGTCACCCCCTCCCAGCATCTCTGGCCAGGCCCGGCCCCCGATCTCACCTCCACAAGCACTACCTGGGCAGCAGCAAGACCTTCCCAGCCTGTCATGGGCAGCACCGACCCTCACGGCCTACACTCCCTGATGCCCCCCCCCCCCCAGGGGCCACCCAAGGGCTTCTCTCCCGCGAGCTCTCACCTGCAGCGGCTCCTGCCTGCCCTCCAGAGACCTCTGTGGTCAAGCCCAGGCCACCAACCTCTGCCGAGCCGCTCTGAGCCGGATGCTCAGTCCCCGGGACCATGCTCCCTCCGGCCTCAGGGTGCCCCCCAATTACGGCTCGGGTAGGGGCATCCGGGGGGGCCAGTGCCCAGGGCACCCTGGCTGCTGCTTGCTGGCCGCTCTGCCCAGCTCTGGTTCGCCGGCTGGGACTGAAGCCTGAACCGCAGTCCTCTGGGCTCCGGCCCTGACACCCTGCCCAGGGGGCTGGGCCACTCGGTCCCTGTACCCCTGCTGCTGGCTCAGCTGGGCTTCTGGGCAGGATGGGCTCTGTCCGAGACCTACTCCCAGCCCTGCCAGGGCGGGGGCGACCCCACCCTCAGGATCTCGGGTCTGGATGGGCCCAAGGCAGCCACACCCCTTTGGACACTGTGGTTGGAGGCCTGGCTTCCCCCAGCCCCCTCAGGGCCAGCCCAGCAGGCTGCCAGCCCATCCCTGCCCCACTGGCCACATCACGGGCCCCAGAGGTCCCCGGACCAGACTGCTCAGGGAGCATCCCTGCCTGAAGGCCCTTAGAGCCCTGGGGACAGCCAAGCACCGGGTGGCTGCCACGTCTGCGGGCAGATGTGTGCCTAAGATGGAGGGAAAGGAGGGGCTCACATCACCCAAAGAGCCTTGGCAGGGGTCGGCACGGAGCTCTGGGGGCCACAGTGCTCGATACGGAAGCCGGCCAGGCTGAGCCCCTGCCCACCTCTTCACCTCGGGCCAGGCTACAAGGCACTCTCAGCCTGCCTGGTGCCCTCTCCCAAAGCCAGGAGGGACCAGGCTGGAGGCTGAGTCCCGGTGACCTCTGGAGTTGAATGGGCCGAGGTCCCCTGACTGTCCCTAACACTGGCCTGACCTGAGCTGGCCCTGGGAGAGACCTGAGTTGCCTGGGGCAGGCAGGAGGTGCAGGAGAGACTCCCAGGTGTCAGGAAGGACAGACTTGGCAGGGAGGCAGTGGTGGGAGGTCAGCCCAGGGCCTGACCCTGCCAGCCGGAAGCCGCATGCTGGCAGGAGCTGGGGACAGCCAGGCCTGGAGAAAATGGTGTTGCAGGGCTCCATGTAGAGCTCACACCCAGGTGTAGACAAGAAGAATTCCAGAGCAGGGTCAGGGGAGGATGGGGCAGGAGAGGACGG
>PVKV010021691.1:0-37029 GCA_004027835.1 Alouatta palliata
GGAAGTAGGGGGGAGGAAGGAAGGAAGGAGGGAGGGAGGGAGGGGAAAGCACACAGGGAGAGAGGGACTGCAGGAAGGGAGAACACTCCTTTTGAAGACGCCTGTATGTGAGTCTGCCCTGCTCTGGCCCCAACCCCGATGTTTCCCCCACAGCATCAGAGCAGCCTGTTGAAGTGATGGGCTTTGTTTCAGGCCCACGATGTATGAAAAATGAATCCTCAAGAGCTAAAATCTTATCCAGTGTGGCAAGGTACCCACAGGATGAAAGGTTTTCGGGATCTGCAGCTCCTGTCTGTCTCCTCTGGGCATTTGTTCCCACTGGAAATAGGGGCTGGGTTGCCCGTTGTCTTTCTCTTTGCTGCTGAGCCTACACTTGAGTTCGTGTGGGTTACACACACCCATGATGAGCCCTGGCTTCGCAGCCTGTGTTTCTACGCTGGGGCTTTGGGGTTAGGTGGAAAAGTTGTGCTACTTGCCAAGCTGTGTGGCTTCTGGCTGGTTGCCTAACCTCTCTGGGCTTCAGTTGCCCTACTTACAAATGAGGGAGAATAATACCTTCTTGGACTGCCCTTATGAGGATTGTAAGAAAGGACACATGCCTGGCACATAGTAAATGCTACCCACCCTCATTATCACCATGGTGATGGACGAAGTTACTGCTCCCTGTCTGCCCCAGATACTGTAAACTCCTCAAGGGCAAGGGCCATGCTTCATTCCTTCCTGTGCCTCCCAGAGCTCAGCACAGAGCCAGCTCTATAAGGGTGCCCCGATGGTGATGATTTTCCATTCCCGCAGCCGGTATCCTGGGATGCAGCTGGTGCCTGTGGTGTTGGTGGGCAGACAGGCTGGTGTCTCCAGATTCTAGGCTGGGGCTCTGGTAATGCCCAGCCGAGTGGCTGTGGTGGCACAGGGACACAGAAGAGCCGTGGTTAACGCTCAGACTCTGAAGCTAGGCTCTATTTAACTCCCAGGACTGTCACTGTTTAGCTGTGTGACCATGGCATTTTACTTAACCTCTCTGGGCCTCAATTTTCACACCCATGAATGAAATGGGGTTGGTGTGAGACTTGACTGTCCCCAGCCTCATCTCTTCTCAAGCTGGACCCCCCCTTGGCCTCACAAGCCGTGCAGCTTTGTGCTCTGTCTTCACTTGTGTCATTCCCTTGGCCTGGAATGCCCTTTCCTCTCCACGTCTGTGGCTCACCCCTGTTCATCCTCTACAACCCAGATCAGGCATCAGCTTCCCAGGTATTCCCTGTACATCACTCTCTCCCTGTGCTTGTGGAGCTGTCAGTCAAATCTGGGCGGTGCTTCCATTCCAGGACACAGCCCTTCTCCCCACGCCAATGTTTCTGGGACTGTTGGGTTCAGTCGCCAAGTCCATCCTGCCTCTTTGTGTTTCCTCTCCTAGATCCTTGAGGGGTATTATAACCTGAGGTCTCCTAGGAGTGGAGGGGAAGTCACCTGCTTATGTTTGTGACTTCCCTGCCAGGCTGGTGCTCCTTCAGGTCAGAGCCTGGCTGTCATTCATCTCGGCTTTCCCAGTCCCAGCACAGGCCTGGCACATGTCGGCTCAATAAGGAGCAGCTCCCAGGTCCGAGTCCCCAGGAGGCATAGAGATGGAGGCCATCTGGGATCAGCCCTCCTGCTGGGTGTGACCTGCGTCTCCAGGCTGCCCAGGGCTGGGGCAGACCTTTCCAATTTCTCCGAGACTGTGGGGGGCCCTGGGTGGGAGTGCTGGGATGAGAGAGGCAGCTCCGGGGAGGTTGGAGAAATAGGGGGGACTCAGAAGGCATCGCCATGTCCCTGTCTGAGCTGGGATGGGGGTGGGGAAGGATTGAATTGTGTTACTACTAACTCTTAATGACCTTAGACAGGTCCTTCCCCCCTCCCCCAGGTCTCAGCGTCCTCACCTGTGAAATGAGAGTGGGATGAGACATTCGCCACATTCCCCCCAACTTTTGCCCCTCCCCGCCCCCAGCACCAAGGCACTGCAGACCCCAGGACCTGCTGAGTGTTTCCTCGCCCCCACCTTCAACGTTTACGGAGCGCTCTCACCTGCAGGGATTAATCTACCAATGACAGGGAGGATTTGTTGCCGAGCCTCTAACCCTCACCACCACCTGTGAGTTACCCACTACTGCCCATACCTACTACGGACCAACGGACCAACATACAGCAAACAAAGACTCAGAGATGTTCAGTGGTTTGCCTGAGGCCACACAGCCAGGAGGGGTGGTGGGGAGTTGAACCCAGGCTTTCACAAGCCCCCTGCCGCTGAGTCTGCCCCACCCACCCCAGCAGTGGCTCCGCCCCTAGGAATCCCCCCGCCACCCTGGGGAGGATTCAGAGGGCCCGAGGAGGGGGCCCATCACTGCCAACCACATCCTGTGACGGTTGCCGTGGGGAGCGCGGCTTTCTCTCCACCTCTGGGACAGGTGAACGGAAAGCAGGCCCCGCCCATGCCCACAGCCCCGCCTCCTTGATCACCCGCCCCTTGGGGAGGGCTGGTTGAAAACCTGAGCCCCAATCCTCACCCCGCAGGCAGAGCTGGGCACTGACCATGGCAGCAGGGCTAGAGTCACAGCCCAGCGTGGGCAGAGGACTGGAGGAAAAGCCGATTCCTCTGTGCGGGTCCGCTCCAGTCTCCTCCAGCTCCATCAGCCTCATCCCCAGCGCCTTCTGGGGTGGTGCAATCCTTTGCCAGGCAACTCTAAGCATAAAACTCTCTGGAATTATCCTACCTTTGAAGCTTTCGGAGCTCAGGTGGGAACTCATTCAGCGCCGTAATCCCTGCCGCTGAGCCCAGGGCTGCTGCGGAGCAGCAGGTGATAAAAAAAAATACTATCCCCAGTATTAAACAAAAGGTTTTCGAGATAGAGTCTCACTCTGTCACCCAGGCTGGAGTGCAGTGATGTGATCATGGCTCTCTGTAGCCTCAGATTCCTGGGCTCAAGCCACCTCCCTGCTTCAGCCTCCCAAGTAGCTGGGACTACAGGTGTTCACCACCACACCTGGATGAATTGTAAATTTTTTTTTTTTTTTGGTAGAGACAGGGTCTCACTATGTTGCCCAGGCTGGTCTTGAACTTCTGGGCTAAAGTGATCCTCCTGCCTTCGCCTCCCAAAGTGCTGGAATTACAGGCATGAGCCACCGTGCCCGGCCTCCCCAGCGTTTTTCACAGTGCTGAACCACAGGAGGTTTTCTAGTTCCCTTGGCATTTCCACCTAAACAGATAGAGTTGCCCCCACCATTGCCCTGACCTGGCCTCCCACACACATGCACACACGCGTGCACACACAGACACACACACACACACACACACACACACACTCTGCACATGGAGCTGTTGTTGCTGCTCCTCCTGGACCGTTCCTATGGAAGATGGCTCATTATAGCACGTGCCTCTCATCCTCTGCCTGTGGCTTTCTCCGGACACAGGAGTGTGCTCAGCTCACTCATAGACAGCTCAGTAGTGCTGGGGCTGGGGGTTAATCCTCCTCAACTAATGACAGGCAGGGATGGTGGGTCAACATCCCAGCTCCTGGCCCCCTTGGTGGGACAGTTCTGAGGTGTATCTCCCAGAGGTCCCCAGCTCCACTGAGCCCTGGCTGCCCACAATAGCAACCTATTCATGAACATTGTCTTCCTTTCTTTCCCCTTTCTTCCTCATTTTCTTACTACTGCTCCCTGGGATCACTTCTCAAATAAAGAACTTGAGCTCAACTCTGTCTCATTTGTAGCCAACATATGCCTCCGCTCTCACACATGTATGCACATGCCCCCCATGCACACATGCCACACACATGCACTCACACATGTACACACATGCCACACGCACGCATGCATGCACATGCCATACACACGCGCACACACACATGCCACACGTATGTGTGCACATGTCACACACATGCCACACATGTATGCACATGTCACACATGCCATACGCACATGTGCATGCACATGCACATGCACATGCACACATGTACACGCACACATAGGTATGCACATGCCACACACATGCGCATATGTATGCACATGCCCCCCACATGCACACATGCCACACACATGCACGCACACATGTACACATATGCCACACATGCACACACGCACGCACATGCCACACATGTATGCACATGCCACATGCATGCCACACATACATGCATGCATGTACACATACACACATGTACACACATGTACACACGCACATATGCACGCACATGCCACACATGTCATACACACATGTATGCACATGCACACACAGCGATACATGCACGCACGTGCCACACACATGAACGCCCACACGTATGCACATGCCCCCACACACACATGTGCACACGTGCCACACACATGTACGCACATGCCACACACACATGCACACACACACGCAGCCTGGGTTCTACGAAGTTTAACAAATTGTCATTCCACGCCCTGGGTTCATTCAGCAATTCAGTTTAATCTCAGGATACTCAGAACAGTACATTGAAGCCTGACCTGAGCCCGTGGGCCTTTCTCTGGGGGCTGCATGGAGACGTCTGCAGCTCTGGGCGAAACACTGAATATTCACGCATTCATTCCGGGAGCATCCTCATTACTTCAAGGAAACACATGGGGACTCAGGGCTTAGTGCAGCTTCTGAGCCCCTTCCTCAAAGACATCTTTATGCTCCTGCCCCCATGGGGACTGGGCCCCTGTCTCTGGGGTCAGAGGTGGGACTGGGCTGAGACTCTCTTTGTAAACCATAGAAAGCTCAGAATACGACTGTCCAGGGATGGTCACTGCAGAACTGTCTATGCCCCTGGCGGATGCCCAGGTGCAGTTACCACCCCGAGCAGAGCCTGGGACAGCTGGTGTGCTGCTCCATCCCTCCAGCAGCCACCTATCAGTGACAACAGCCCAGCAGCCCCTAGCACATGGGCCCTTCTGCAGCAGCGCAGGCATGGGGGCCCAGTTCTGCCCCTCCCAGGACCTCTGGGCCCTGAAGTGTTAGAGATGAAGGGAATCAATCCGGACACCTGAGGTTTGGAAGAAGCCTCCAGAGTCAGCCAGTCCAGTTCCCCAATCCTCCCACCAGCTGCCCAGAGGGAGCCCGACTCTGCTTGTTCATCCCCAAGACTGAGGGCTCACACCTCTTGGAGGCAGCATCCTCCCTGGGGCTGCTGTTTGGGGCCGCTGTCTGGGGCCGGGGGAGGGCTTTGCCAGCAGGTTCCGCTTGATGGATGGAGACTGAGGGGTACAAGGTGTAACGTTTCCTTCCATCTCTCCGGGGGAGGCCTCTCAGCTACATAGGGAGGTGAGGTGGGGGAGGGGAAGGGAGTAGGTAGAGCAGGAGACCAGAGGGTGGGAGCCGCCCCAGGAGCCTTAGCTGGCCCCGGTCTAGGCTGCGCCAATGTCATCATAGTCATCGTTGTCGGTGGAGTCAGGCTGGGGGCTGGGAGACCCTGTGGGCAGAGAGGCCCAGGTTAGTGGGAGACTCAGTCCCTGCCCCTGCTGCCCCAGGGGACGGAGCCGAGTGGGTCGGCTCCACATCACTCTCCCCACGTGATTCGGCATGAAGCCATCTTGTCCTCTTGCTTCCAGCCATGTCCGTGGTTAGAGCCTCAGCACTGAGGGCAGAGCCTCGTCTGTCTGGTTCAGGGCTGTGGTCTCCATGACGGCACACACGGCACGATGTGGTGGGTGACTGAATGCTGGGAGTCCCTCTGCTACCGCAATCTCCCCCAAGGGGCCAACCAGCTGCTTCTGCTTGAACGCCTCCACTAACAGGGAGCTCACTTCTTATCAAAGCAGCCGATTTGAATATTTCTCCAGCCTGTCCACATCCGTTTCCCTACCTCTTCATATTCTCGTTGTGCCTGTTTTTGTTTTCTTATAGAGGGAGGGTCTCACTCTGACCCTGCAGCGGCACGACCCGCAGTGACACCATCGTAGCTCACTGCAGCTGGGATCTCCTGCGCTCACCTGATCCTCCCAACCCAGCCTCCCGAGTAGCTGGGACTGCAGGCACGTGCTGCTACGCTCGGCTAGTTTTTAGTTTTGTAGAGACTGGGTCTTGCTGTGCTCCCGGGGCTAGTCTTAAACTCCCGGCCTCAAGCGATCCTCCTGCCTTGTGATGGGATTACGGGCTTGAGCTACCATGCCTACCTAGCTTTGTTTTTCAAAAAGTTACTTTTCCAGCCGGGCATGGTGGCTTACGCCTGTAATCCCAGCACTTTAGGAGGCCGAGGTGCTCAGGAGATCAAGACCATCCTGGCCAACATGGTGAAACCCCGTCTCTACTAAAAATACGAAAATTAGCTGGGCATGGTGGTGCACGCCTGTAGTCCCAGCTACTCGGGAGGCCGAGACAAGAGAATCGCTTGAACCTAGGAGTCGGAAGTTGCCGTAAGTCGAGATGGCTCCACTGCACTCCAGCCTCGCAGCAGAGTGAGACTCCATCTCAAAAAAAGAGCTACTCTCCTTCTCTTCTCCCCTTCCTTTCTCCTTTTCCCCTTGAGCTAATGCGTCCAACAGTTCCCCACTCGTCCACTCCCCAGTCCCTCTCTGTCCCACTCCCAAATCCCTTCCCCAGATTTTGACACCTGGACAGCCAAACTGCTCCTCCGAAAGGGGCTGGGGTGGCGGCTGGAAGTTCTGGTACCACTCCCCGGACGAGGTGCTGGAGCTGTCATCAGCCGAGGGCCCTGCTGGAAACCCCCAGGGCCGGTCACCCTCTGCCAGCACACAGTCACTTTGCAAGTGCCAGAGCTGGGGGGGCCCACGCCACTCACGAGAGCCAAGGCCCCAGCTTGACAAATGACAAAGTGAAGGCCCAGAGATGGGAGGAGACTTCTTCAAGGGCACACAGCGAGTGGCTGCGGAACTGAGGAGAGTCCTGACCTAGCCTGGCTCAGGGCTCCCAGCTTTATGCCCCCTCCAGCCAGGCTGGCTATGGGATGGGGGATGGGGGAGGTGCAGCTTACCTGAAAAGGCTGGCTGGGTGCCGGCCAGCTCCAAGTTTAGGGGCTGCTCCGGGAAGGAAGTCCTCTCTGGAGAAAACGCCTGGGAGTTCCATGGGGGCGGCTTGCTTGTGGGACTGTTGCAGTAATCCTCCCCTGAAGAGGTGCTCGACTCGCTGTTGCCCCTCGGGCGATGCTGAGGGCCCAGGGATGGTGGGTGTGTAATGCAGTGTCCGGGGTTGGCAGCTGGGACGTGGGAGGCATGCAACTCTTCAAGTCCTAAGCCAGGAAAGGGAGAATGGTGACGAAAGAAGCAATGCAGCAAGAGGGCTTTAAGTCAGACTTCAGAAAGCACTTACTGCCTATAGGATTTGATAAAGTCAGGAAAGACTCATTGAGGGAGGTTCCTGCTGGAAGGTCTCAAGGCGAACTGAGCTACTGTCTGACTCACCTTCCTCCAAAGGTGGCATCTGGAACCTGCTCTGCTGGACCTCCTCATCTGTGACCCGATGCCGCTGGGAATCTGCAAGCGGAGGTGGCAGTGGGGAGAGGTGAAGGCTCAACCTCATCACTTTAGGAGCCCGGAGAAGGGGCTGGATTTCCTTGGGGCTGGGGAGGCTGAACAGGGCGGGAGGAAATCTCCAGAGGCAGAGAGGGCTTAGGGTTTCCCTTCAGATTCCAGGCTCCTATCCTCATCCAGCAGACCCTGCATCTCAATCGAGCGCCAACGTGTTTAACTAGCCTGGGGCCAGAAACTCTAGTTAGTGCCCTGAACCCCCCAGCCCCCAGCCCCAGCTGTCCCTCCTGCTACTTAGAGGGATATCAAGAGTCTGGGTTCTGTCCTTGTGACTGGTAGTTCCGGGCAGGAGAAAGAGAAAGACAGGTATTCGCCCCTTCAAGAAGCCTTCCCAGAGTGAAACCCAGATGGTCTGGAATCACGGCATTGTGGGTTCTGTGGCACCTTCAAGTTTCAGAATCAGATAGAGATTTATAGGGTCTTGAGAACAGGAGTGTCTGGGATCTTGGAGTCAGCTCTTTTGAACCTGGTACGACTGACTTTGAGTCTCTGTGTTACAGTACTGTGGACTCTCAGTCTTGCATCTTACATGCCTGGACTCAGAATCTCACGTTTGGTAAATACTTCATCCCTGTGGCTCCCAAACACTGGTCCACGGGCCAGGAGAAGTGGAATTATCCATTCCCCACCCCCAGAAGCCCTGGGTTAGCAGGTGGGGCAGGGACAGCTGTCTGTTCTCCAGTATCCATTCAGGCTTTTGTCGGGACACAGCTGCCCAGGACAGAGGCTTCGTTTCCCCGCCTCTCTTGCAGCAGGGGGTTTCCGTTCTGGGTGCTGGTTTGTGAGTGGGAATGTCGTGGCCATCTCCAGCATCCCGTCTTTCCCTTACCCTTGCCTGGAATGTGGACATGGAGGTGAGCCATTCTGGACCATGTAAACGAGGGCGACACCTTAGGGACTGCACAGCAGCAAGAAAGAAGGGGACTAGGCCCCTGCCAATTTCTTAGGACACTGTCATTTGGAGCCTTCTGTCACACACAGCGGAGCTCTCATCCTGACTGATACATTAGGTTTGGGGCGGGGCTCGGGAATTTTTGACAAGCTCCCAAATGATTCCACAATAGGGTATGGGACGCTGTGGTCTATTCCAGCCTCCCAGCATTCCCTGGGCCCTGTCTTCAGCGTTATCTTTCCTCTTGCTATCCCCAGAAGGCAAAGACAAGAGCTGGGCCAGCTGGCTATGAGGCACAAGCTGGTGTGACAGTGGAGGTGGGGAATGGGTGGGGCTGAGGGGGTCAGACAGGGCAGGATGGGGCACGGAGGGGTACGGGCATGTAAGAACCCCTGCCAACTGAGCCTCTCGTCTGCACTCCCCTATCTCTACCACAGAGAACCATCTTTAGGTGAATGTCAAAGTCCTGGTCTTACCACCCTGCATGGCCAGAGACAAACATGGGAGAGACAGAGGTCAGCATGGAGATGACCTGAGACATCGAGTGACTCCAAGGTCACACAGGACTTTGAAAACATCGATGTAGGACCATTTACAGTCAATCCAGTGGGTCACCGGGGGATTCTGCCCATGTCATACAGGGGTTACAAGGCGGGACCACTGACGGTCCCCTGGCCAGCTGGGTCCTCTCCCTGATTCAGGCAGGTGGGCCCTTGGGAGCCCGGCCAGGCACTCACTGTAGAAGGTGGTCAGGGCCACAGGAGGCTGGGCGCTGAAGTCATAGTGCTCATAGTCTGAGTCTGAGCTGGAGTCTGAGTCCTCAGGGCGTGGGGCCTGGACCTGGATGGGCAGCATGGAAACTGGGGAGAGAACAGAGTCGGGGGCACGGCAAAGTGGCGGACGGGAAGGCGTAGGGAGAGATGGTAGAGAGTATGTCTTATGTCAGAGACGAGAGGCAGAGTAGCAGGGGAGCACCAAGTAGCCTTTTTTTTGGTGGGGGGGCAGGATCTCACTCCGTTGTCCAGGCTGGAGTGCAGTGGTGCCATCACAGCTCACTGCAGCCTTGACCTCCTGGGCTCAGATCATCCTCCCACCTCAGCCTCCAGAGTAGCTGGGACCACAGGCGTGCACCACCAACCCAGATAATTTTTGAATTTTTTTGCAGAGACAGGTTTTCACCACGTTTCCCAGGCTGGTCTCAAACTCCTGGGCTCAAGCGATCCATCTGCCTCAGCTTCACAAAGTGCAGGGAATACAGGCGTGCACCACCGTGCCTGGCCTGGGTACCCCATCTTGTACAAACCACCCAGACTGGATTTTCGAGGCTCCCTTCATCCACTTCCTGCGTGGAGAACTAAACATTTATTTAGCAAACGCTTAACACAGTACTTATTATATGCGAGGCACTATTCTAACATTTACAAATGTTACCTCATTTAACCCTCAGGAGAACTCTGTGGAGTAGTACACCATTATCCCCATTTTACTTTGGAGGGAGCTGAGGAACAGACGTTCTTACCTTGCCCAGAACCGGCTCTAGACTGTACTATTCAGTGAGCGCCTGCTCTGTGCTAAGCCTTGTGCTAGATGCTGTATTCGCAGTCTCTTCTCAAATATATGGACACTCTGTGCCAAGGATATTTATAACATTTGTCTGAGTTTGGTATTGGTTTTTATGTCATTGAATTCCTTCTGATAAAGGTGATTGAATATATTCATAATGCAAGGTGATTCAACTCAAATTCCTCCACAAGACTTTCAAGAGGTATAAATCCATATATCGTAAAGGATGAGTGATTGACCCAATTTTTTTTTTTTTTTTTTTTTTTTTGAGACAGAGACTTGCTCTGTTGCCCAGGCTGGAGTGCAGTGGCATGATCTTGGCTCACTGCCACCTCCGCCTCCTGGGTTCAAGTGATTCTCCAGCCTCAGCCTCCCGAGTAGCTGGGATTACAGGTATGTGCCACCACACCCAGCTAATTTTTGCATTTTTAGTAGAGACAGGGTTTTGCCATGTTGGCCAGGCTGGTCTTGAACTCCTGACCTCAAGTGATCCGCCTGCCTCAGACTCCCAAAGTGTTGGGACTACAGGTGTGAGCCACTGCCGCTGGCCCCAATTTTTTTTTTTTTTTTTTGCTCAGAAAATGTGAAATAAAATCACATTCTAGAAGAATCTTGATGAGGCTCCGCAAGGCTGATTGGGCAGGACACTGAAAGGGATGATGATATCACAAGCCTATCAGCCAACTAGCAGAGCAAAGCAGAGCAGAGCTTTCGTCTGAGAACCAAGATCTAAAATCCCCTTAGCCTATATTTGTCCAGAACTCAAAACTCTGGAGTTCTAGCATGACTGAACTGGAAGGTCATCTGCTCATCAGCATCCAGGAACGACTTGAGTCTGCTCAAGGTTGCAGGGCCATGAGTGGGCTGGCCCCGATCTCTTCTCTAGCTATGTCCTGCTTTGACCTAAGCAGTGCTGATCTTCCAGAAAGTACACCCTTCCTGTCCTCCCCAGCCCTCCCGCACCCAGGATGGGGGACATCCTACCTTCTTCTTTGGGGATGGTGATGGGGACCGCTTGATAGCTATTGCTCCCTGCTGGGATGCTGGTGGGTAGGTGCTGGTGGTTCACCATTACGGGGAGGGCTGAGGGAAGGGGAGGCAAAAATTCTACGAGTCATTTTTTTGCCCTCTCCCAGTCTACCTGGTTCTGTTCTGTTCTCATCAGGACACCACCCTCCTCATTCCCCAACACTGGCAGGAGTGTGCATGCACACACACACACACACACACACACACACGCATGCACAGAGTCTGGTCCTCCAAGATGGTGGCTCCATGTCTGCTGGGCATGCTGGGAAAATCCTTCCCATGATGGGGAACTCCTCAGGGCTAGGGATGGGTGGCCATTGCTGGACCACAGCACTGTTGCTGGGGTTCTGCCAAGGCTCACGTCCCCCTGGGATGGCTGTGGTTCCCAGAACTTGCACTTACCATATTTTCCTTTAATTCTCAAGAGGATGAAGGCTATGGAGATGAGGGAGCCAAGGAGGAGAATTCCCAGAACAATGCAAGGGATGAGGAGCATTAGCTCCCGAGAGTCCGTGTTCTCTATTTTCACTGTCACAGAAGATTCTGGAAACAAGAACTCTAATTCAGGAAGAAAGAGGAATGGGCACTCATCCTTCTTGCCTTTTCATTCTCTGTACAGCTGATCTACTTCCCTGTTCATCCTATCTTCCTCCTCGCTTCCTTTCCCAATTTTTCCCATCTGCTTTTAAGTGTGTGGTATATAGTAGGTGCTCAATAAATGCATATTGAATGCATGAGTAATTGATTAAATGAATTACTGCCTAAAAAACAACCCTGGCCACCAGGCTGCAGGGATCTAGCTGTCTGCTAGCTCTTCAGTATTGAGTCTTTGTTCAATAGACAATTATTGAGTACCACTGTGTGCCTGGCACTCGGCCCTGGGGCTACACATATGACATCAGTATCACAGGCCTTGAGGGGCTCTGTCTAGTGGAGAGGTCAATAAGTAACCCAATCCAATATGGTGAGGCACCTGCTGTGATGGAGGTTTGAGCATCGGCAGTGGGGGCCTGAGGCCCTACAAAAGGCACCTCGTTCTCTGTGGGGGAAGACCAAGGCTGACTTCCCAGAGACAGTGACTCTGAGCCACCTCTGGCAGTGAACAGACCATCAGCTGTGCCTGAGACCCCCCCTTCTGCCCACTAGACATCCCCTCCATGAGGACTGCAGTGTGGTCTGGGATTCAGGGTCTCCTACCTCTGCAGCCCCGCCCTGGGGTGACTTCTTGCCTTCCCCCTGCCTCAGCCTCCCCTCTGCTTAAAAGAATGCAAAGCAGAAGGATGGGTACAGAGGGCAGTGAGGAGGGTGCCCGGAGTGAGCAGACCACAGGGCTAGATGGCAAGTAGTGACGGCAATGGAGAGGGGGATGAGATCATCTGGACTGCCTTGCTGGCGGCAGTGTCTGCTTCCCCTGGGAGAGAACCCTCTCCTTGCCTTCATTTTGTCCTCTCTCCCCTTTCTGTCTGTAAATGGGGAAGGTAGGGCCAGGATGGGAGCTGGATCTAGCAGCAGGAAGCAGATGTGGGAGTGCGGCCATGTGAGACCCTTGAACCTGGGTCCAGAAGGCCGTGGCTGCTGCTGGGCCCAGGGCCAGGGCGTGGTCCCTGGATCTCTTTTCGGCTTCACTCTTTGCCCTTTGGGGATGGAGTGGATCCCCACCCTGACCTCAGCTGGAGAGAGCGTGTGCAGGTTGCCTGCGGGTCTGGCAGGAGCTCGCCCGGCGGCCTGTGCAGTTGGAGCATTTCATTTCTTCTCTGTGCTGTCCTTTATTGCTAGGGCCTCTGTGCTCTCTCCACAAGCCCCTGTTCACTGCCTCTGGGGTGTCTGAGAGAAGATGACAGAGCCAGGAGGCAGAGCAAGGGAGTCTGGGCCGGCCTGTGGGTATCCCAGGACTGCAAAGGGCTCTATGCCTGAACTAAATACTCACAACAGCAGACCCTCAGACAGTTCTTACTGTCTTCGAGGCTCTGTTCTAAGTGTTTTACAAAAATTAATTCACTGGCGCCTCACAGCAATGCTAGGAGGAAGGTACTGTATGCTTGTCACCCCCATTTTATATTTGAGGA
The DNA here is from genome assembly GCA_004027835.1 of Alouatta palliata. Classification (NCBI taxonomy): domain Eukaryota; kingdom Metazoa; phylum Chordata; class Mammalia; order Primates; family Atelidae; genus Alouatta; species Alouatta palliata. The sequence continues at coordinate 13,066 of PVKV010021691.1, forward strand.
GTCTGAGGCTCAGGGAGGTTGAGAGTTTCCCAACAGGACACAGCTAGCAAGAGGCACAGCTGGAATTGGAATCCTGATGCCAGCCCAGCTACACACAGCTGGTGAGTAGAGCAAGAACGGATCTGAAATTCAGGGCCTTGGTTGTCAGTTCCGGCCAGCAGTCACCAGCTGTGACTTCAGCCTCAGAGCCACAGCTCCTTTCTTGATGTAAGGATTATAATGAGACCTCTCCCATTTGGCTGCAGAGAGACTAAAGGGTTGGGAAATATTGGTTATAAGACACTAGGCCCCGTGTCTGGCCCATTATAAACACAGGGCTGCTGGGCCGAGTTCACCCTCCCCCTGCCACCCCTGACCCAGGTTCAACTTTCTTCAGCTCTTTCCTTCTGCCCTCCAGGAGCTCACAAGAAAGTGGGGGAATGGCCTTCTGTCCAGTACATATCAGCACTCAGTGAGCTATGGGCTGACTTGGCAAAGAGGGGACGTAGAAGTAGCAGAAAGTGCCCAGAGAGACCCGGGAGGCAAGTCCATTGGCTGGAGGTGGGGGATGGGGACCAAACCATCCCTCACCCCAGCACGGATGTGCACAGGAACACACACACACACACACACACACACCCAAGCTTCTGGGAAGCCGCACAGTACCCAGCAACTTACCTATAGTGACTGGCTGAACACTTGCAGGGACTTCGGGAATGGACAGATTGTGCAGACTCCGGGAGGCTGTGAGAAGGCACCACCCAGTCACTCAGTGCATGCTACTGAGCACCTACTGTGTGCCAGGCCTTGGGTTAGAAACTGAACGGGACAGACAAATGACTCAGAACTAGGCTTGTGCTCCCATCAGGGGCATGTGGCTAAGGAAGCTTACCTTCCTACCTCCCTTCCCCGTCAGTAAGGAGGAACTCAGGGTTTAAATGCTGGGAAGGCTCTTTGGTTAGAATAAAGGGCTAATAGAATTATCCCTTCTTTCTGTGTAAGCTGCTACAGACCACAAATCCCCTTTCCATTCAGTTTCAGTTTGTTCTTAAGCAGCCTAGGAAGATGAAGAGCACAGATTATCTTCATTATCATAATGGGCATTCCCGTTGGGTAGGTACGCTCGCAAAGAAAGGAGCTTAAAAGTCCCTCAGCAGATAGAACCGGGGTTCCCAGCTGTCTCAGCATCCACACATAGAGGTTAAGGGACTGTCGGAAGCCTCCTTGCTTGTGAATGGCAGAGCTGGAATTTGTAACCAGGTGTCTGAACGCCGTAAGAATGCAAATATCATGCTTCTTCAGGTCGAACGTTCATTTTTTCCAACTTTAACACGTCTGAAATTGGGATCATGGCCTTGGTCATTACGTTGGGGGGTTTATTTTGGCAGCGTTTGTTCTTTATGGTACATAAAATAATAATGGTGCGACTTATTAACAATGCCATCTTAGATTTGGTGAAATGTGGTAGAACCCAGCTTAGAGTGGGTATGAGGCTTAGCTGAAATGAGCACTACTGCTCAGCAATGCCTAGCACATGATCAGGGTCCCAGAAGCTGTCACCAATATTATTAGTAGGGCCTGCTAATATTATTTTTACTATGATCACCAGGCCTGCGAATGGTAAATTCGTTTCAACTCTTGAGTCAATCCCAGTCCGTACGAACCACTGCTCAGCACCTAATGTCTTCATATATGATTCATCATTCTGGGGCTGAGCGGGGCATCTGAAGATGCCTTGATTGATTAGCACTGTCCACCTGGGCACAGTAAGGACCGTGGTCCTTCTTACGCCGTATGTGCTATTGCTGATCGGGTGCCTATCGTGGTCTTTGGATTGTAAGTTTTTAGGACATGGATTCAGTTAGAATTCTGGCTCAGATCTGGGGAGTGGAGTGGGATGGATTACCTGAGCAGAGGACCCTGGCTGCCAGCGACTGGCTGCAGAGGTTGGAGTTGTTGAACCGCCAGGAGCAGTTGGAGAGAGTGGGCTCCTCCCCGTTACATGAGTAGTACATCCTGCCGGCCAAGGAGTGGGGCAGCCCCTTGGGTCTCTCCACCACAGTGCCACAGCCCAGGGTCTGGCAGAGCACCTTGGCCTCCGACGTGTACCACTCACTGTCACACACTGTGTTCCAGACCCCTCGGAAGTGGACCTCCACCTGCCCCTCGCAGGCGTCAGCGCCCCCGGTCAGGCGCCAGGACTGGTGCTCTAGGAACAAGGGGCAGGAGGCAGAGTCAGGTCACGATCCTTTGAGCTGAAATTCCTGCCAGCCCAGACCCAGCAGTGCAGGCACCAGTGCAGCCATCTGGTCTCCAGATCTTGTATCTTCTCCCTCCTCCGTCTGTGTCCCCCGCACCTGCCCCATCTGCTCTGGCCAGCCCTGCTGGGATACTCGAGACCCTCGTTACTCTAAGTGTGGTCTGTGCGGCAGCAGCAGCAGCATTGCCTGGGATCTCGTTAGAAACGCAGACGCCCCAGCCCTGCACCAGACCTCCTGAATCAGAGCTAGATTTTAACACACCCACCTCCCCCATCTCCTGCATATCAAATAGAGGCACTGGCTGGTCCAGAACCTTCTGGCCTCACCTGGACAGACCAATAGCCTCCTCAAAGGCCTCCCTGCCTCGTCTCCTCTTGCTGCTTGAATGCAGGTGGCCAACTCCCACTCAGTAAGAGTCTCACTTTTTTTTTTACTCCCGCCGTTGCCCAGGCTGGAGTGCAGTGGTGCAATCTCAGCTCACTGCAACCTCCACCACCCAGGTTCAAGTGATTCTCCTGCCTCAGCCTCCCAAGTAGCTGGGACTACAGGCACGTCCCACCACACCCAGCTAATATTTTGCAGTTTTTTTTTTTTTTAGTAGAGACAGGGTTTCACCGTATTAGCTGGGATGATCTCGATCTCCTGACCTTATGATCCACCCATCTCGGCCTCCCAAAGTGAGTCCCACTTTTAATGTCACCTCTTCCAGGAGGTGGCCAGCCTTAGCTTCCAGCTCGGTATTGCCTGCTGCCGCTAGATTGCACCTGACGGCCTTTCTTGGGGGCATTTACCACTTTCTCTCCTGAGTTATGTTTGTTCGGTCTCGTCTCCCTTCCTGAACTCCAGATCAAGGGAAGAGAACACCTCTGCCCCACTAACTCCAGGCTTGGCGCCAGTAGGCCTATGGTGAGCCTCGGTGATGACCACGGTTCAGCGACTCCGCCCACTGACCTGAGCACACCACGCCCGCGTCCTCCTTGTGGCCGCAGTAGCGCTGTCCCGGTAGCCCCGGGCAGTCCCACAGGTAGACTTCGGTCCCGGAGCAGTTCACCTGGTCCCGGTGGATGGGCCCGCGGCCGGGCGTGAAGTGCAAGCCGGGCAGGGCCTGGATCGCCCAGCCGCAGCCCAGTTGCCTGCACACCACGTGGGCGTCCTCCAGGTCCCAAGTGTCATCGCACACCGATCCCCACTCGCCACGCTCCAGCATCTCCACGCGGCCGGCGCAGGGGCTGCCACCGTCCACCAAGCGCAGCGCGCGGTTCTCTAGGGGTGGGAGCAGGTGGTGAACGCTGGGGCACCCGGCGAGGAAGGAGATTTGGGGTGACGGTTGGACTGGCAGGAGAGTTTTGAGCGGGTTGTGGACCCAGTGAGAGGGCTGGAGCCTGGTGGGCGAGACTGGGAATCCCCCCAGGGCTGCAGATGGGGTACGCAGAGATGCAGGCTGGTGGGAGGGACCAGAGGCCTGGTGGGCGGGGCCTGGAGGGCAGGTATGGGGGCCTGGGAGCCACTAAGGGACCCTGTGAACCTGGCAAGTTTATGTATGGGGGAAAGGGGAGGAGATAGAGGCCTGGAGCGGGAGTAGGGAGGGAAGCAGCGGGCCCAGTAAGTGGGGTTAGAGACCGGGTTAGCACTGGGAACCCAGGGGTGGGGCTGGGCACCAAGTGTAGGGGTGGAGTCTGGAGGCCAGACCCGAGGAAAGCCTCAGGTCTGGAAATGACTGGAGGCCGTCGTCGGGCATGGGAACCTGGTGCATTTGCGCTGGTAGGCGCTGGGGGTGGAGGTCAGGAGGGCGAGGCTTGGGTCCAGGGGCTGGAGCCAGGGGCAGGGGCAGGGGCTGAAGGCCTGGGCAGTGGGGCAGGTGGGGGCCCGGGTAGGGGGTGCGCTCGTACCTTCACAGGTGACCCGGGCCGGCCTCCCGTCGCTGCGGCACGCGTGCTCCACCACCTCGCAGAGTTGCCACTCGGCGCCGCTGCACAGGAGGGCGGGCGCCCCGGCCAGAGTGGCGTTTGCGTCGGCGCTGGTGTTCCCGGCTGCGGGCGGTGGCGGTGGCTCGGGGATCTGCGGGGCGAGCTGGGAGGCGGCCTCCGCCCCGCCGCAGCCCAGCGCGCGGCACACGGCCTCTGCGGCGCGGCCGTCCCAGAGCGCCCCGCACGCGGGCTCCCAGAACGCCTCGAGCCGGACCTCCACCGTCCCGCTGCAGCGGCTGCTACCGTTCGTCAGACGGACCCGGAGCCGCTCCCCTGGAAGTGTCAGAAGAGAGGACTGAGAGAGGTGGGGCCGGGGCGCGCGGTTGCCCAGGCTCTGGCACTGACTCTGCGCGTGATCTTTGACAACGCCCTGCCTGGCTCTGGGTCTCAGCTTTCCAATCTGCAAAATGGAGCTGGGCTGGCTCATCCTGAGCCCGCCTTGATCTGGATCTGGCCTCTAGACTCCACCCCTACACTTGGTCCCTAGCCCCACCCCTGGGCCCGACCCTGTGGTTCTCCTTAGAGTCAGGAGCAGGTGGGGCTCAGGAGTGACTCTAAAGGTTAAGATGGGTGACAGACAACCAGGAGTTCGGCCCCCACAAATCCTCCTCACTTGCTCCTGTCTCCAGAGACACTTTTTTTGAAAAAGGGAGAGTTCTGGGTTCAGGGGCCCTGGTCCAGTGGTTGCATGCTTCCCCCTCCCTCCCCTCCTCCCCCTCCCCTTTCCCCTCCCTCTCCCTCTCTTCTCCTACTCTGAGGGTACTGTCCTAGCAGTTGTCACAGTGACCAGGGAACCCTGGAGGATTGGCAAGGGGATGGCTGTGGGGTTGACGATGGGTTGCTTCAGCTGATGGTGGTTCTCACTCCCCCAGACCCCTTTCTTTGGGAACCACCGGCCCCTTTTGGCCCAGGATTGCACCCCCAGTGCTAGCATACAGCCTTGCACAGAGTAGGTCCTTAACAAATGTCTGTTGAGTAAATCAAGGACCCATCTGGTGGAACCCTGCCGCCCCCACCAAGAGCTCTTTAGCTTGTTCTCAACAAATCCCCTTAAAATGCTCCAGCCGCCATGGCAGTATCGTAGCCAATGAGGTTTACCCGAGGCGCGATTACTGCTAATTGAACACTTTTCCCAATACCCCGCCATGACGACTTGAAATATAGTCAGCATTGGCAATTTTTGGCAGTCTCTATGGGGATTGAATTTTTTAAAAATGCTCCAGCCATACCTGACCATCTGCATGTGACTTCTTAGTAGGCTCTCAAAAATGGTAGTTTTAAGATCTCAAAGTGAATTAATAGTGGAACCTCAGCTGATGAGTCAGGAAGAAGTGTTGTCTGGAGTCAGGGAGCCTCCCTGGTATCCTAAATGTCCATTGCCCTTCTTTATTACCCTGGGGGACCACCTACAGAAAGCTGACCATGGACCCCCAGAGAGAATATTTGCTCACCTGGCTCCCAGAGCTCACTCTCTGCACTGCTGGTGTTGAGCCGGTCAGATGGAGCTGGAGATGGATGACCTGAAATTAACCAGCAGCAGCACAGTGGGTGAGTGAGTTCAGGTGTGGAGGCCACAGAGGCACCCTGATGAGTAGGGGGCACTTCCTGGAGCCTGTGGTGGCTATATGAGGCCTTCGGAAAGACATGGTCCTCAGCTTCAGGTGCATTTGTATTTGCCTCCCTTCCCGGTAGGGAAAGTTCTCAAACACTGGCGTTTCAGGATCCTCTGCTTTATCTATTCATTGCATACACATCTTCAGAAATCGGAGTAGAACAGGGAGGACTAGCAGTGGGCATTGGGGCCAGACCCACAAACTGGCTTCGTGACCATGAATGCGTGACTTAATCTTTCTGCGCCAGTCCCAATTTGTTAGCCATGACACTTAGGAAAATATCATGAGGCTGAAATGAGACAAACTATGAAATACTTGACAAACAGAAGAAGCTCAAAAGTGGGAGTGATTTAGAAAAAAATAATTTGTTTGTAGAATTTGTTGAGAATTTCATAACAGACTTTAGAATCGTTGGTACATCCTGGATGGGAACCACTGGACGGCAAAGTGCTTTCAGACACTGAGAAACTAGCCTTCACTAAGGGCCTATTCTGTGCTAGGTATTTGCATATATTATTCTGTTTACTTTCAACAATGCAGTGAGGCAGGTATTAGCATTCTTATTTTACAGATTAGGAAAAGGAGGCTCCTGTAACAAAAATCGGTTGTCCCTGCCAAATAGTGTCCATTTGTTCTGCCGGAGCTACTATCCATTCTGCCCTGGGAGGCTGACCTGTTTGGATTAACCAGTGTCTTCCTGGGTCTTATGGTTTCTGTCAGATTCAGCCAATGGGGAGCCCTAGCAGAGATAGGAAGCAGCAAGTGAAGATGTGATGCTTATTCCTCTGGCCCCTCCCTGTGAGGTCCCTCGGGCAGGCTGTGTCCCTCCTGTGAAGGACATTGTTTATTAAAGGTGACCTCTCATTGACTGGCTCCTACTGGGACCCACCGATCACTCCCTAGTTGTGTCTCCTTTGGCTGGAAGATGCTCCTGGATTCTTACTGCATTGCCTTTTGTAAATAGTTCTTCTGTAAATGAATCCCCTTGAAATTCATATTCTAGGTGTGCCATCTGTTTCCTGGTGGGACCCTGACTGATGCGTGGCCTGAGGCCACCCAGTGAGCAAGCTGCCGAGCCAGGATTTAAACTGTCTCCAAGGACTTGGCTTCCCTCTGGGCTGGGATGTTGGGCTTGCAAAGCACAAAGGGAGGCTCTGGGGCAGGGTCTGTTGCACTTGCTTATGAACTCCTCTGCATTTCCTGGTTTCTCTTGCACTGAGGTTGGGCTGGTTGAAGTCTGGGCAGAAGACGTTTGCTCATTTTTTTTTTTTTTGAGATGGAGTCTTGCTCTGTCGCCAGGCTGGAGTGCAGCAATCTCGGCTCATGGCAATCTCCGCCTCCCGTGTTCAAGCTATTCTCCTGCCTCAGCCTCCCAAGTAGATGGCACTACAGGTGCCCGCCACCATGCCCAGCCAGTTTTTTTGTATTTTAGTAGAGGCGGGGTTTCACCATGTTGGTCAGGATGGTCTCAATCTCCTGATTTCGTGATCTGCCTGCCTTGGCCTTCCAAAGTGCTGGGATTACAGGCGTGAGCAACCTCGCCCAGCCTGTGCTCACTTTTGAGACAAGGCAGGTAAGATGCAGTGAGCCTTTTCCATTTACATCTTCCCTGTTAAAGGATATTAGAGGCTCTGGGTTGTGGAGGAACTGCAAGAGGAAAGGGGATGTTGACCCAGCTTGGATTCTTGTGTGAGTAAGAAGTAAGCCTTTATCATGTTAAACCATGAAGATTTTGGGGTGTCCTTGTTGCTACAGCCTTGCCTAGCCTGGCCTGATCGATGCTGAGGCTGAAGACTCAGACATGACCGCTACACGTTCCTGGAGCTTCACCAGAGCAGATTCCACGGACTCACTTCCTGTGCCGGAGCGTGTGTGCGTGCACACCCTGCCAAACACAGCCCTCTCCAGGAAACGGTGTGGGCCTCTCCACCATCAGGCAGAAAGCCATCAGCCCTCTAATTGCCGTCCTCGCTAACTCCCTGGCTGTCTGCCCAGCCTGACCCCCTGAAGGGGAAATGACTCCAAATTCAGAGCACAGACTCTGCGGCTTCAGATGCCCACAAGTTAGGATTTCAGAACCCTGGTTCCCACAGCAACGGTCCCAGTGCTCCAGCATAGTTTTCAATGTCACTACATGGGGTGGGGGAGGGGGAATTGAAGGATGGCTGCCGTGTGTATAATTGCGAGGTGTGTGCATGGGAGTATGTGTGAGTGACTGTGTGCATATATGATTATGGCCGTGTGTGTGTGTGTGTGTTGTGTGTGATGTGTGTGTGTGTTGGAGGGGAGATTTAACTCAGTTCTGTATCATCTCTCTCTCTGGGACCGGAAAATCACTTTCTCATGCATAAAGACACAAATGTGTTCTCCTAGATCAGAAAACCCTAGAAGGCAGGGCCCAGGCTGGGTCAGCCCTGTGTCCCCCACCGTGTCCAAGGGAGTGTTTGTTGATTGACTGAATGAGTGAGCAGCAGCACCAGCTCCAACGCAGTTTGTTAAAAGCAGATACACTAGAAGGCTTGACACAAAAATAAAGTGTCAAAATTTTTGTGTCAAGCATTCACCCATCCCCTGTCCCAAGAAGGGAACCTGGCTTCTGTGTTTTCTGACTTCTGTGCCGAGGGAACAAAAGCAGAAATTACCTCGAATTGTCTTTCCCTCCAGGCCTCGTTTCACAAAGGGCCGAATGCACGATTAGTATTTCTCAGACATCATAACCACTTTTTTTTTTTTTGAGACAGTCTCGCTCTGTCACCCAGGCCGGAGTGCAGTGGCACGATCTCAGCTCACTGCAACCTCCACCTCCTGGGTTCACGCAATTCTTACGCCTCCGTTTCCCAAGTAGCTAAGACTACAGGCACTCGCCACGATGCCAGCTAATTTTTGTACGTTTTTTGTAAAGATGGGGTTTTACCATGTTGACCAGGCTGGTCTCGAATTCCTGAGCTCAAGCAGTCTGCCCACCTCAGCCTCCCAAAGTGTTGGGATTACAGGCGTGAGCCACTGCGCCTGGCTGATTACAGATTTTTGAATGGCAAAAACTCAGAAACAGAGTGAATGCCCATTCACAGGGGAAACTGCTGAATCAATTCCCGTCCACTTACAGCGTGGCATCTTACGAAGGCTTTATAAAGAATGAAATAGACCCAGATGGGCTGGCAGGATTTCCAAGCTGTGTTGAGTAGGAAAAGCAAGATGCAGACAAGAAAATGTAATATGATACAATTTTTGTAAAACAAAGCCAAAAGACCCCCTCTGTGAACTGGTATGATTACAGGAATGTGAAGGTAAGTGTGGATGAACACACAGCAGTTGATCAAAATGGAAAAATTAAAAGGGTGGGCTTCGAGGAAGGGGTCGAGCAGGGCCAGCTCCACGGGTGGTGGACTGCATACAGGGCCCCATGCTTAGAAGCATGCTCGAATGCTCTGCTGTTGCTGTCTTGAAATTCCTCATAATTTGTTGAACCAAAGACCCTGCATCTTCATTCTGCACCGGTCTCTGAAAATTACGCAGCTGGTCGTGGGACACAGTCACAGCCACGGAAGATGCGGGGGGAGGAAAAGCAAGCAAAGAAGGTAAAAGGCTATGCTTTAAAAATCACGTGGCTGAGCATGGTGGCTCACGCCTGTATCCCAGCACTTTGGGAGGCAGAGGAGGGCGGATCACCTGAGGTCGGGAGTTCAAGACCAGCCTGACCAACATGGTGAAACCCCGTCTTTACTAAAAATACAGAAAAGTTAGCCGGGCATGGTGGGGCATGCCTGTAGTCCCAGCTACTCAGGAGGCTGAGGCAAGAAAGTTGCTTGAACCCTGGAGGCGGAGGTTGCAGTGAGCCGAGATCACGTCATTGCGCTCCACTCTAGGTGACAGAGTGAGACTGTCTCAAAAAAAAAAAAAAAATCATGCATGATACGATTCCACATATGCAAAATTAGGTATGTATGTTGATATGAAAAAAATTAGAAGATATTAAAACCTAAAGGGACAATTTATATGCCTTGCCTAAAATAGAAGGTAATTGTAAAAATAAGCATACTAAAAATAAAGCCACATCAGAGATGCTAAAAGACACACCATCATCAGACGATCTGATAGAATCAGAAGGAATGACAGAACATTGAAAAATAATAGTTATTTTAACTTGCATTGCCATGCGATTCGGTGTGATTTAATGCTAAGTTAATTCGCCACCTGAAGTTATACTGTGTGCCCCTGAAAATCATCTCTAGTTGTGCCCCAAATTCTGGAAAGTGATGGAACAAGACCAGGAAGGGATGGAGGGGAGTGGTTGGTTTCAGAATAGGAGATGACAGAGGTTGGGAGCGCAGACCACAGCCCAGGAACGAGGCAGCTTTTTCAGGCCAGTCCCAAGCGGGAGCCCCTGAGTGGGACAGGGCCCTCGACTGGGGTAGTCGGAACAAGACTGCAGTGGATCGGGCTGTGAAGGACACTGTAAGCACAGGAAGAATGAAGGCACCAAAGAGTCTCCTTGCCTGGAATCTAAGAAAATGGGACAGTGATACTGATACTCCTGTGTGTCGGCCAGGCCCTTGGGGTGTTCCATGGGCATCTGAGAGGTGAGGCACTTGAGGAGAAAGGACGCATAGACATCGAAGGAGAGCTGAGCCTCCCGCTGGCTGGCCCCGTGTCAGAGCAAGCCTGATGGGGAAACTTCCAGGAACAACAAGGAACTTCCCAAATACTGCCCTGGCCATGCCCAGTGACCAGGGTCAGGGAAACGCCAGTGACAGCTGAGGGTTCTCTCTGTCCTCCGGCTCTGTCAGATGTGCTGAGGAAAACGTGGTTGCATCCTGACCGCTAGCTGAGTGGATGATGGATGGAGAGATGCTGTGCAGAGCCGGAGGCAGGGTAGAAAGGGACGATGGAAACGTGGAGGCGGAATCTACAAACAGTGCGGCTCGGCGCGTGTGTCACCTGCTAGAAGTAGAGTTTTAAAAAAACAGCAGAAAGTGTCTGCAAACACAGATGTCAACAGCCTGAAGAACGACAGCAAACCGAGCCCTTTCAATCCAGTAATTCCATATCTGGGAAGCTATCCTAAAGAAAACTATCTCAAGTACCAGACTCCATGGAGATTAAAGTCATGCTTTGGAAATAGATGGTTCTAGATTCCTTTTCCACCCATTTGAGCCCCAGAATGCTGTCATGTGCTGTTTCTTTATCTTTTTCTTTTTCTTTCTTTTTTTTTTTTTTTTGAGATAAGAGTCTCACTCTCGCTTTTTTGTCCAGGCTGGAATGCAGTGGTGCAATCTTCCGGGTTCAAGTGATTCTCATGCCTCAGCTCCCGAGTAGCTGGGGTTACAGGCACCCATCACCACGCCTGGCTAATTTTTTTCTTTGTATTTTTAGTACAGGTGGGGTTTCACCACATTGGACAGGCTGATCTCGAACTCCTGGCTTCAGGTGATCTGCCCACTGCAGCTTCCCAAAGTGTTGGGATTATAAGTGTGAACCACCGTGCCCAACCCTGTGCTGTTTCTGATAGTATAATAAAAACTAACAAATAAAAACCAACAAATAAAAACCGCCACACACACAAAATTCAGACTGGAGACAACTGGGTTGTCTACAGGTGATTGGAGGGTTGGTTAGAAAAATGTAGCACATTAGAAATATTTGCCAAAAGAAATGTATAGGGAGTATTTAATGATGGGGGGTAAGTTTATTGCCACGGCCTTAAGTGGCAGAAGCAGAATGCTGACTTGTGCTAGAAATACGGTTGTGCTCTCCCCTCCAGCCCCCATCCTCACCCCCAGCCAGGTTTTGAGCTTCTGGAGGTCTTCCAGGACCCAGAGGGAGCCCGAGTTCAATGCCGCATTCTGCCCTCTCACGGCATCCTGAGATTTATTTTCTTGTGGGCCCAGCCACATTTAACTACATAGCAGTTCTTGTCATGAACTATTTGAAGACCATCGGCCCACTAGATTCTAAGCATCACATGGGCAGGAACTGAATCTATTTTCACCCCCATATATCTGATATCTTGCACAGTGCCTTGCCCAGAAGAGATGCTAAAAGAGTATCAATAAATAAAATTTAATCTCTACTACAGAAAAAAAGATCATAGGAAAAAAATATACGTGCCCATATGGTATTAATAGGTTTTTCTCTCTCCCTCCCTCCCTTCCTTTCCTTTCTTTCTTTTTTTTCTCTTTCTTTCCTTTCTTTCGGGGTCTCGCTCTGTCTCCCAGCCTGGAGTGCAGTGGCATAATCTTGGCTCACTGCAACCTCTGCCTCCCAGTTTCAAGCAATTCTCCTGCCTCAGCCTCCCAAGTAGCTGGGACTATAGGCATGCACCACCATGCCTGCCTAAATTATATATATATATATTTAGTAGAAACGGGGTTTCACCATCATGTTGGCCAGGCTGCTCTCAAACTCCTGATCTCAAGTGATCTACCCGCCTAGGCCTCCCAAAGTGCTGGGATTACAGGTGAGAGCCACCACGCCCAACCTCTTTTCCTGTTTTCTTCCTGCTTTGTGTTGTTCTGATTTTTTCAAATGTTTTATATCAAATAAAAAGTAAAGGTCCCCAAATGAATACACAGGGTTTTTTTTCCTGGGGGAACATGTGGGCTAGCTTGAAGTGCTCATACAGTGAACTTTCATACTGACTACCCAGTGCCTCTGCTCCACGGAGCCTGCAGAGAGCCCCTGGGCAGACAGCGTGGCCACGTCAGCTAAAGCCATACTCATTCCCAGGGAAGAAATAAAGAGCTGATGTGTCTGGCAGGTCGGGGTGTTTCTTCTGGAAAAATGTCAGCATTGTTGGGGGCGCAGTGGAGGGGGAGGGGTCACTGGACTGGGCATCAGGAGATGAGGGTTGATTTCTATCATTAACTTGCTGCATGACCTTGGAGAGTTCTTTCCTTTTCTGGCCCTGTTTTCTCACTTGGATAACGACAGATTGATGAGATTTTGATCTCGGCCAGTCCTTACATTCTTTGATTACAATTAGATAAAATGTGTAATGAAAGACAACATCTACTGAGCACATACCGTATGCCCCATAGATGACAGCTATTATCTGTGTGCCTTACATGTATCAAATCCTTACAGCTACCCGTGAGGTACATACTGTTAATATCGTCATCCCAGTGTCATCACTGAGAAAGCTGAGACACAGAGAGCTTAGCTGAATCACCCAAGGTCACCCAACTGGTCAGGAATCAAAGCAAGATTTGAACCTGGACAGTCTGGCTCTAGACATCACCCTTTTAAGTACCACGGTGTGCTGTTTTTATGCTGTCAATATAGACGGGAAATCTGTCCTAGCTACTCCGTTTATCATCACAGAAATGGGTCCACAGCACACAAAGCACTCACCTGTATAAACGCAGGGGAGGAGCGTACATCTGAAGGGCTTAGAGATCACTCCGTGCAACTCGGAAAGAGAATCATATGCTGCTGGGCCATCCAGTGCAACAGCCACCAGCCACGTGCAGCTGCCGAGCGCTTGAAATAGCGTTCGTGCCAATGAGAAACTCAAAATTTCATTTCATTTAATTCAATTCATTTCTACTTGATTTACAAAATGTTTTCCATTTAATTTTAATACTTAATTCAATCACTGGAAAACCTTTTTAGATGGTTGGAGCAAGTTAGATTCTCCTTTTTCAATTGTAACTAGTATGAAATCTAAATACAGGTTGAATATTTCTGATGGAACTTGAGTGTTCAGATTGAGACGTGCTTTAAGTGTGGATCACAAGTTGTGTTTCGAAGACTTAGTAAGAAGAAAGAATGTAAAGCATCTCATTAATTTTTTTTTTTTTTTGAGACGGAGTCTTGCTCCGTTGCCCAGGCTGTAGCACAGTGGCACAATCTCAGCTCATGCCATCTTCCACTGCCCGGGTTCAAGTGATTCCCCTGCCTCAGCCTCCCGAGTAGCTGGGACTACAGCTGCGCACCACCATGCCCGGCTAATGTCTTTGTATTTTAGTAGAGATGGAGTTTCACCATGTTGGCCAGGATGGTCTCAATCTCCTGACCTCATCATCCGCCTGCCTCAGCCTCCCAAAGTGCTGGGATTACAAGCGTGAGCCACCTTGCCTGGCAATATTTTTTTTTAACTGACATCACGTAGAAATGATATTTTGGATATATTCAGTTAAATACATATATTATTAAAGTAAATCCATCTGTTTCTCTTTAGTTTTTGGAAAAAATGCAGCTGTTAAAAAATGTATTTATCTTTTATTTTATTTATTTATTTTTAGACATAGTCTCACTCTACCACCCAGGCTGGAGGGCAGTGGTGCCATCTTGGGCTCACTGCAACCTTTGCCTCTGGGGTTCAAGTGATTCTCCTGACTCAGCCCCCTGAGCAGCTGGGATTACAAGCATCCATCACCATGCCTGGTTAGTTTTTAAAATATTTTTAGTAGAGATGGGGTTTCACCATGTTGGCCAGGCTGGTCTTGAACTCCTGACCTCAGGTGATCCACCCGCCTTGGCCTCTCAAAGTGCTGGGATTACAAGTGTGAGCCACTTGTCCAGCCAAAAATTTAAAATGATAAATGTGGCTCACATATTAACATCAGACTGCGCCGTATGGGGGAAAGTACATGGGCCTTGCATCCAAAGGCTTGGGCTGGAGTCCAGCTCTGTTCCGTATTAGCAAAGTGACCTTGGACCAGTCACTTTGCCAGTCTGAGCCTTAGACTCTCATCATAAACTTGACTTAAAAATGCTTCTCTCAAAAGGCTTTTTGTCAGCAAGTATTTTGTCAGCTGTTGGGATTACGCATATGTGGTTATTACCACTTCCCAGACCAATGATTTGGCTGAATTATTGCAAAATCCGGGGCCCAAGGGAAGTGTACCACCAAGGCCCATGGGTGGGGAGTTCAGACTCCCAGTGCAGCACAGTGATTTCCTGGTTAGCCCCGCTGCTGCTCTGGAGCAGGGGGTGCCCCTCTGCAAAACTGGCACCAGGCCCCTGTGACTAGTGACCCTGAACCTTGGGAGAGGCATGCGTCCTGCTGACCTGCAGACCACCATGCATCTTGTGTGTGAAGACTGGCCTTCTGTGTCCTGAGCAGTGACGGCAAATGCTACGTGAACCCTGGCTGGATTATTTTACACGTACACGTATCTCCTGAGGCCCTGGCTCAGGCTCCAGGTATTCAAGTGAAGCACAACCGATTCAGAGAGCTGTCCAGAAACACTCACCTGCCCCTGGCCCAGTGGTCGGGCAACTGGACTGGTGTTCCTGGTTTGCAGGGGACATTTGAGAAGCAGCCAGATGGACTCCTAGTTTTCTATTCCCAACTCACACTGATGGGAGCAGTTACCCATCTCAGGCAACTGGGGTCCAGCGTGCAGGGAGATAAGGGAAGAATGTCGTGATGCTTTCCACTGCTCTGATAGGGAAAGGGGAGGCCCCAAGGCATGGCGAGCACCCATCACAAATCTGGCACAGCTCAGCAGTAATGGCTGACATTTATTCAGTATGATTTAATTCTCACAGCAAGACCACAAGATGGGGAAATGGACTCACAGAGAAGTTTAGTAATTTGCCTAAGATTACACAGCTAGCAAACGGCCGAGCTGGGATTTGAACCCAGGCTGTCTGCTTGCAGAGACCACATTCTTAACCACGCCACTGCCCAGGGTTGGAATCCAACATCCTGATTTCTGCTTTGGTGATCATGCCAAGGGCAAGAGGCAGGAAGTTTTGACAACCCCGGAGGCTTTCCAAACACCTTTCTCCTCTGCAAAGGTCAAGCAGCCCTGGGTTTAGAAATGACAACCCACCATTCCCTGCAACAGTGACACAATGCAGCATGCAAGACCCAGGGACTAATCTCCCCAAAGACCCCAGAATCCAAAGATAAGCAGCAATGAGGAGACCTTCCGTCTCCAGGGCACGGGGTCCTGGTGGCATCTGTCATCCCACAGCCCTCACAGCAGGGACAAGATGAGACTTGGTAGTCTTGCCTTGCACTGTCCCCACCCCTTCCTCACTTGCTCTCAAATATGGGGCTTGCTCCAACACCGTTCAGGGCCTGAGGACACATCGGCCAATTGGAAGAGGAGGGCTGATGAATTCAGAGGAGGAAGCCCTGAGGGAGAGGGTGCGGGAACTGTCGGAATATTTTCTTTTTAGAAACGCCCTTGATATTGTTAATGGTGCGCAATCAATAAAACAACGAGAAAGAAGGATGCCTGTAATTCCATTAAAATTAGAAACAGGCCGGCTGGGTAGGGTGGCTCACACTTGTAATCCCAGCACTTTGGGAGGCTGAGGTGGGTGGACTACCTGAGGTCAGGAGTTCAAGACCAGCCTGGTGAAATCCAATCTGTACTAAAAATACAAAACTTAGCTGAGCATGGTGGCCTGTAATCCCAGCCACTTGGGAGGCTGAGACAGGAGAATTGCTTGAATCTGGGAGGTGGAGGTTGCAGTGAGCTGAGATTGCACCACTGCCACTCCAGCCTGGGTGACAGAGCAAGACTCCATCTCAAAAAAAAAAAAAAAAAAACAAGACGTGTGCGCTGGCTCATATAAGTAACATAATTCAATTGGGAGGACATAACTGTGTTTGACCTTGGAGAAGACTTGGAGAGGCTGTGACACCCAGTTGGGCTGTTTTCTTTGTCAAGAAACAAAAGCTATCACGGGCTCAGTCACACAGTGCTGTCCTAGCCTGCTCAGGTGACTGACTGTAGTGACTCAACCAGCTTATACCCACTTGGCTCTCCAAGGCCAGGAAGGCTAGGGTGACTTCTCTCCCCTGGTGCCCAAAGAAAAGTCAGCAGTTTGGTGCTTTGGTTTTATTTTACACGTACACTTATCTCCCGAATACCCGTCCCAGTTCCTAGCACGTGGAACCAGTTCAGCGAATGTTAATGACACGGAACATAGACTGGTAATAACCTCATTTCTCAGCTTTCAGGAGAACGAGGCTCATGCCTCGCACTTCCTTGGGAGAGAGAGAAAGAGGGTATTACTTGGTATTATGTTACCGGATTTTGGTTTGTTTTCACACTCCCCGGTTATACTTAAGCAAGTCTTGGGGACACAAAGAAAACAATTTGCCCAACTGACAGAGAGAAGTGGCAGTAAAGGCTGAGAGAGTCCCAGCCCCAGAGGACTACAGTCACTCAGGTCAAAGAAATTCAGCCTTTTTACCTTTCTTTTGTCCCCTCATGTCGCAAAACAGAGGATGTTCACCTGCGTGAGTCCTTCCACGCATGCCAAGATTTCATCTCCCCTCCTCTCTGTCACCAAATCCAAGGGGAAGTAAAGGACAACATTTCATACTCTCCTCTGTAAGGAAGCTTAAAGATAAGGTCAGCACAACTTAATAGGCTTTGAGATGTGTTCAGTTGCTGGGACTCCCCCTCTTTCTTTCCCAAGAAAGCAAGAGTGCGTGAACCACGTTCTCCTGAAAGCTGAGAAATGAGTCTCTTGCTGGCCTGCGTTCAATTCCAGTAACATTTAGTGAACTGGCTACGCACTCTGGGAGCTGGAGCAGGTGTGATACGAGGACGTGAGTGTGCGCAGGATGATGGAGGGAGTAGGCGATCCCAGGCACCAATTCATCCATGTAACAGCCTCCATTCTCGGGAAACTCGTCTTTCATGATTTAGACAGGGACTCTGGGGACAGAGAGAAGAGTGATCTAAACCCATCTCTGTGGGTCACTGGGTGTGTGACCAAGGGAAAGTCACTGAGCCCAGCTAGGTTTCCTCTTTAACCCGGCACTGGGCATGATAAATGAGCCAGACTCCGAGAGTGCACGGATGGGCGAGCTATGTAAAACTCTCAGGACAAGGTCTATGGCAGCTGCTATTACCCTCCAACCCGAGGCTTTCATCCCCTTTCTCTTGTTCAGTTCTTGGTGTCTCTGGGACAGCAGCTGGCTATTGATTCTACATTGCATCCCAGGCTGAAAGGTGACTCTGAAAGCCCCTTAGCCTTCTTTTCTGCCAGGGGGTGATTCTAGTTCTCTGAAGGTTGCACTCTCTCCTCACTCCTCACCTTTCTTGTGAACCTTATCAGAGCTCCTGCAGACTCACAGCTTGGCTGCTTCCTTCTCTGGCTCTGCAAACATCCAGCGTTTCTAGAGAGGAGATGTGGGCTGCAGTTGCTGTGGTAACAGGAGTTCCTCTAACAGAAAAGCCTCCTGGGGTCCGGGCTCTAAGGCTTGCGCAGGCTCCCATGCCAGACAGTGCTTTCTTTCCAGCTACCAGACAGTAAGATGAGAAGGTCTCATGGAGGGTTTCGAGCAGCTCGGTGAAATCCCACGGGGTAAGTAAGAGTAGGGCTGTGGCTCCAAGGGAGCACAGCAGGAAACATTGGCATTTCCCCAGCCCCATGTTCTTGCTCCCCTGCCAGTCTGTAGACCACTGAGAGGAGGAGAGAATGTTCAGGCCCTCTTTTGTTTATTTATTTATTTTAATTTTATTAATTTGTTTTTGAGATGGAGTCTCATTCTGTCGTCCAGGCTGGAGTGCAGTGGCATGATCTCGGCTCACTGCAACCTCTCCCTCCCAGATTCAAGCGATTCTCCTGCCTCAGCCTCCCTAGTAGCTGGGATTACAGGTGCCCACGCCACCATACCCAGCTAATTTTTGTATTTTTAGTGGACACGGGATTTTGCCATGTTGGCCAGGCTGGTCTTGAACTCCTGACCTCAGGTGATCTACCTACCTTGGCCTCCCAAAGTGCTGGGATTACAGGTGTGAGCCACGGCACCCCACCCTCAGGTCCCTCTTTTACGATTCCTGTTCAGTAGGTCTTGATTGGGAAAAAAAGCATCTACCATGTCATAGGCATCAGAAAGAGCACTGGATTGAAATTAAACATGCCTGTGTTAGAAACCCAGCTTCCTCCTTATTATCGTGTGACCTTGATGAATCTCTTCATATGCTCAATTTGCCTCCCTTACCTCAGTTATCAAAAAAGCCTCACAAGCTGGGCACAGTGGTTCACACATGTAATCCCAGCACTTTCAATGGCTGAAACAGGAGGATCGCTTGAGGCCAGGAGTTTGAGACCAGCCTAGGCAACACAGTGAGACCCTGTCTCTACAAAATAAATTTAAAAATTTAAAAATGAGGCTGGGCACCGTGGCTCATGCCTGTAATCCCAGCACTTTGGGAGGCCAACGTGGGTGGATTGCTTAAGCACAGGAGTTTGAGACCAGCTTGGGCACCATGGCAAAATCCCGTCTCTACCAAAACTGCAAAAAATTAGCTGGGCATGGTGGTGCCCACCTGTGGTCCCAGCTACTCGAGAGGCTGAGGTTGGAGGATCACTTGGGCCGAGGAGATTGAGGCTGCCTTGAGCCAAGATCATACCACTGCACTCCAGCCTGGGCAACAGAGTGAGACTCTGTCTCTCTCTCTCTCTCTCTCGCTATATATATATATGTGTGTGTATGAATAAATAAATAGCAATAAATAAATAAATAAATAAATAAATTAGCCAGGCGTGGTGGTACATGCTTATAGGCCTAGCTACTGGGGAGGCTGAGCCAAGAGGCTCACTTGAGCCCAGGAGTTTGAGGTTGCAGTGAGCTGTGATCGTCACTCCGCTCCAGTCTGGGCAGCAGGGTGAGATTCTATCTCTAAAACCGAAACAAAACGAAACAAAAACCTCACAGGGCTAAGGTAAGATAACACACAGAAAAAACCCAATACCTGACCCACAGCAAATACCAAAGACCTTGTGGAATCAGTGACTACACAGGCAAATATGTGAAAGATGAATATGTGTGCATATATGTATTGTAGATGGAAAAAACAGATTACAAACAACACTTTCAGGATGATCATAGCCTTATAAATATAGGGCATAGAAAAATGGCCGATGATATTGCACGGATTTCAGGAGGCTCACACTTTGATCTGAAAGCTATATACTTATGTACAAATAATAGAAAAAAATGTTCACATGCAGACATGTGCAGAACTCTTTGTAACAGAAGAAAATTAGAAGCAATTTAACAGTTCATCATCTGGAAATGAACAGCCTGTATTGTCTCATCGACTGGATTAGTCAGTTGAAGGAATGAACTAGATGCATCTCTGTCCACTGGTTAGATTTTGAAAACAATGAGAAAAGTATAATAAGTTGTAGAACAATATGTCCAGTAGGGTACAATTTATATAAAATATAGTACATGTCTCAACACCATCCATTGTGTATGGTGACATTTTTTGTGTAATAAAAGCATAAAAATATGGAAGAAAAGGGTACACACACCGCACTTGGGAATGCATGTTCTTTCTTTCAGCCAGTTTTCTTTCTTATTAATATAGGTCTGAGCAATTATGGCAAAAGTATAAACATTTTCTAAGTCTGGGTGGTGAGGATGCATTGGGTTCATTAAAACATTCTCAGGCCAGGAGCAGTGGCTCACGCCTGTAATCCCAACATTTTGGGAGGTCAGCGGGCTGATCAGTTGAGGTCAGGAGTTCAAGACCAGCCTGGCCAACATGGTGAAATCCATCACTACTGAAAATACAAGAATTAGCCGGGTGTGGTGGCGGGCGCCTGTAATCCCAGCTACTCAAGAGGCTGAGGCTACTTGACAGGAGATGGAGGTTGCAGTGAGCCAAGATTGCATCACTAGCCGGGAGCGGTGGCCCACGTCTGTAATCCCAGCACTTTGGCAGGCTGAGGCGGGCGTATCATCTGAGGTCAGGAGTTCGAGTCCAGCCCGACCAACATAGAGAAACCTCGTCTCTACTGAAAATACAAAAATAGCTAGGCGTGGTGGTGCACACCTGTAATCCCAGCTACTCGGGAAGCTGAGGCAGGAGAATCACTTGAACCTGGGAAGCAGAGGTTGCCGTGAGCCGACATCGTGCTATTGCACTCCAGCCTAGACAAAAACGGTGAAACTCTGCTTAAAAAAAAAAAAAAAAAAAAAAAATCACACCACTGCACTGCAGCCTGGATGACAGAGCAAGACTCCAACTCAAAAACAAATAAACAAACAAACAACAAATCCCATTCTCAGTGCATTTCTGTGTGTTTGCAATACTTCTCTCTAATAAAATGTCTAGAAGATTCTATAAGAAGCTAGTAACAATAGTTACTTTTGAAGGTAACTACGGGTAAATTTTAAAAATCTTCTTCTTTTTGTATTTTCTAAATTCTGTGCTATTTTTACTAAATACAATTTTAGGAAAACAAAACAAAACAAAATAAAAACAAAAAAAATTTTTTTTAAAAGCATATATGAAAACCTTTGTAAATTGTCCTAGTCAGATCAATGCACCCTGCCAATGATTCTTGTGCCCTTCTCTGGGTGAGAAAGCCATGGGTTTTTATAGTTTTAAATCTTTGAATCTCCTTAACAATGCTCAGAAGTAGGCACTGTTATCATCACCACTGTGCAGGTGGGGGAATGTAGGATTCAAGAAACAAGGAACTTTCTGGGACTATAGAGCCCCTAAAAGACAGAGCAGGGACCTGAACCCAGAAAGAGGGTCTCCTGGGCTCTGATAAACTTCCGAGGGTTTGCAGCAAATCCTCAACAAATTCTAGTCACTCTTATTATCAATGGAAGGCCCTATAGCTCACTTTACCTCCCCCAGCATTTCTTGCACCATGCCCAGGGCCAGGCCCACGCTGGACTCCGCCATGGAAAGCAAAGGTAGTAGAGTCCATGGTCCAGCCTGGAAGCCAGGTGTTAAGAACTGACTCGAGGCCAGGCAGGGTGGCTCACGCCTGTAATCCCAGCACTTAGGGAGGCCAAGGTGGGTAAATCACGAGGCCACGAGTTTGAGACCAGCCTGGCCAACATGGTGAAATCCATCTCTACTAAAAATACAAAAGTTATCTGGGCATGGTGGCGGGCGCCTATAATTCCAGCTACTCAGGAGACTGAGGCAGGATAATCTCTTGAACCTGGAGGCGGAGGTTGTGGTGAGCCGAGATCGCGCCACTGCCCTCCAGCCTGGGCGACAAGAGCAAAAATCTCCATTTCAAAAAAAAAAAAAAAAAAAAGAGCTGACTCGAATCACGTCTCTCTGAGGTAGGTGCAGAGGCATGAAGCTTGCTTGAGGAACCTGGAGGAGGGAGAGGGCTGCTCTGTCAGTGGGGCGGGGGGCTGGCAAGTGCGTCCTGGAAGGTATATTGCATGGGAGGCGCCCTTTAGGCCAGGACTCGAAGGTCAAGAAGCATTTTGCTGGGGCAAGGGGGGCAGATCCACATTCCCGAGGACTTCCTCTGTGCCGAGTGCTTTGCAGACATTGCTTCATGACTGCCTTGTGAGGAGGTGCCATTATGAAACTCATTTTACAGACAAAGAGGCTCAGAGAAATTAAGTTCCTAGCCCAGGGTCACATAGCCTGGCATTGACAAAGCCAGAATTCAAATCCAGATTTGAATTTGTTCCCCAGATTCACTCTTTCTACTCTTCAGGCACCCTCAACAAGTGGAAAGAGGTAAGAAGGCAATCCAGGGGGAGGGCACAGCAGATGCCTGGAGGTGGGCTAGAAGCTGGTGGGCCAGGCTAGACATTCAAGATAGGAAATTCAAGAATAGAATCCCCCAGAGCATGGCCCTCTGCAAAAGCAGGGCTAGGTTTCTGCAGGCTGGGAGGAGGAGGAGTGAAGGCTGAAACTGCTGAGCTGTGAGTGATTTTCCAGGGGGCCTGTCCCCACCCACTGGCTCTCAGGAGGGGCCCTGTTTCTAGGTCTCCAGAGCTGCAGCAGCACCAGTTTTAGGGTGAATAAAGCTTGTGTGTGGGCAAGGGGTGAAAATCCTCCCCGCTCCAGGGGCTGATGCTGAGATCTTTCCGGGGTGGCCTAAAGTCCCCTAAGGCCCTCTCGAGATCAGACATCCAGAAGCCATCAGACACCATCAGCATCCATCCTTGAAAGGAACACATCCTCTCTCAAGCAGGCGGGAGTGTAGGCATCAGCATCCATCCTTGGAAGGAAACACACCCTCTCCCGAGCAGGTGGGAGTATAGGCCAGGCTGGGACCATAAAGTCTCCTTGGGGCATCAGGGACCGGCCCTGGCAGCCACGCTCACCAGACACATGTCCTGTGCCCATCCTAACAATGGCCTCTCCTCATCTACCCCTCATCTCTTCTCTTTAAATAAATCCAGGTTGAAAGAGAAGCTGGGGGAGCCACCGGGGATGTTCAGACTGATGCTTCGTGGCTACCTTGTGTCCTTAACGGCTGGGGGCTCGCAGTGGCCAATGGCCACAGGGACCCATGTGGCTCAGAGTCCCACTGGATTCAGGAATTCAAACTCAGGAAATAAACGTAGGTTCCCTGGAAGGGAGGTAACAATGCCCACTGCATTCACCAGCTTTACGTACACAGCACACACTCTCTTCATCTCTGTGAGGAGCCTGTGAAAGCTGTTTTCCAGATGAGAAAACCGAGGCTCCGCAGCATGAAATGACTTGCCCAAAGCCACCGTTACTAAGAGGTGGAGCCAGGCTTCCGGCCTCTCCACATCTGACCTATACTCTCAGCTATCAGCCCATACGACTGTCCCCTACTCCTCTCCACAAGTCACACATATGATGCTTCTGAGTCCTTTCGAATTCTCATCTATCTTAACCCTTAGTCAGGGAGATGCCACTCTTTCATTCCATTCTCTCAGCTAAGCTCTGGGCCAGGCTCATTCCCTGGTGGAGGATACAGAGGCTTGAGCCACTGAGTTTGTGGCAACAATTCGTAGTTTATTATGCTCAGATATCAGTGCTGTCCTCAGGCTTGGAACAAAGTACTCCAGAAAAAACAGAGTTAAGAGGGAATAACTGACTCCAAAGAATAGGGGACAATTGGGAAGGGTTTTGGAGGATGAGTAGGAGTTCTCAGGAGTAAGAAATTGATGGAAAGATACCTCTTTCCAGGTCTTTGCCAAACGACCTGAGAGATCGAACTGGCACCTCTCCAGAGGATGAGTGGGCTGGAAGAAGAGGTTAAGTAAGGCAGTGACGCACCTCTTTCTCCATCCCCACCCAACCATTCCTCTCCACTATAGACACAACACACACATGCATACAGGTACACACATACACCACACACGTACATACCTGTACACACACACACACACCATACACACACTACACACACATGCATACAGGTACACACATACACCACACACGTACATACCTGTACACACACACACAC